>VXBI01011031.1:1747943-1776313 GCA_013397375.1 Toxostoma redivivum
CATTGTGTCAGCTGAAACTCTTCTTTCACCTAAAATGAAACTTTATAGTTCCTACTTAGATACTTAATTGCTTTTATTATTTAAATATTGGTAAATTTCAAACATCCAGATCCAAACAATTCAAAATGAGTCATTACAAAAATATTTTCTTCCCTTCCTTTATTTTTCCAGATTGGCACAAATCAGTACCCAGTGTTTATTTATAGAGAGCATTTTTCAGCACATACACCTGGAAAGTTTAAATCAACTCTGGTCATTTGCTGCTATTCAAAGTATTATTTTTTCTAGAGAAAATATTTATTCTCTGGTTCCTGCAAAGTGAGCTAGTTTAGAAAAATAATTATTTTTATTAATACTATTAGTTTTAGAAGGCTGCAGCTATGCATCATACAGTGTTTTTTAAAGTATTTTCTTTCACATACACTAACATTTTGAAAAACATAAGATCATGTGTCCCAATAATTTTGATTGGAAAATGTACTCCTCTAGGTGTACAGAGGAATAAATTTCTCTTTTCATTATTCAGAAACCTGTGAAACTACTATTATGATGCTGGACTGGGAAAATGCAGAGACAAATTTGCATGTGTACTCTGATACCTATTATCCCCTGTCATTATTTCCTTTACTTTGCTAAACAAGCTCAGGTTTCTGCTCCCATTTTGCTACCCTTTTGCCTCCTGTTCCTTTATCATCTGCATTACAGGAAGGTGGGCCCACCTTATAGACAATGAAGCTCAGTCTGACTGAATGGCATTGAAGTGCTGAGCATTGTGCAGATCTTACCCAACTCAGGCCACAAGGCTAATTAATGTCAGAGCCCTCGTTAACCCCACGAAGTATCACCTCTTTTGCCCCATATCTAAAATATGCTATGGATCCCAGGAAACACTCCACTGAATAAAATACTGGTGTGTTTTGTTCTGAGTTTTTTACATAACAGTTACTGAAAAACCATGATCTGAATTTCAGTATTTAACACTGTCAAGCAAGGAATTCATCTAACTTAGTATGGGCCACATCTTATATGGATTTTAAATTGCGCAAGGGCAGAGACTTAGCTTTTTATTTTAGCAACATGACCTACCTTATTGAGCTCTTCAGAGTCCTTTGGGCTTTTACTGCAGTTGGTCAGACAAATTTGGATTTCTTTTTTTTTTTTCCTATTGGAAACTGTTGGATCACTGAAAGTTAAATGATCCAAAATGAATGTTCCACTTTCTGTAAAGTTCTGCCTGTCTCTAGTATAAGGAAACAACTAGAAATTTTCCAATTTGGTCAGCATGCTTATTACCAGCTGCCCATACCAAGTACCAGCCATGCCAACTACCAGAGAATCAGAAAGCCCAAGACTGAAAGTCATGGCTTTGGAGAAGACAAACTAGAATGCCCATGAACTTCAGCTCTCCTTCCTCTTGAGAATGCGGGAGCTTCTAATTTCTATTTGCCTTGCAAAAAAAATCAAATATTAAATACCCAGCAGCCTTACTTTTTTCTCTATGGAATTCCAGAGTTAATTCTCTGGACTCTTCTACCGGCAAGAGATTATCCCAATTTTTCAGCTAGGAACTTAGGACAGACAGCAAAAGTCTTCTCAATGCTTACAGAGGGATCTGTGGCAGACAAAGAACCTGACCTCTAGGTCCCCAGATTTAGTGCTTGAGCACTGTAATACCCTCTCCTGGTTGTAGGCCAATAGCAAACTGAACGTGCTTTCACTTAGATTTGAATGATCTCACAGCAATGTCAAAACTTGTTCTTCCTTCAGTGCCATAAACGCTGGAGGGGAGTTCACCAATGAGTCTACACCTGCACTAACGATTCTATTTTCTTTTGGCAAACTATGTATCCCCAGCTCTATTTTACAGTTTCCTCCAACCTGCTTGTGTTTAATAATACTTTTTACTTTCTTTGGTAAGAAAGCAAATCAAAGGAAGAGAAACGCCTGTCTTGCACAGAGTGAGCTAGAAATGTACAGAGACATTTCTACCACCATGCAGTAATGTCAGGGCAGAAAAGATGGCTGGGAAGGGACCTCATCAATGTGTTGGAAGAGAGGGTGTCAACAGGATGAAACTAGGTTCTGCTCAGTGGTGCCAAGTAATAGGACAAGAGGCAATGGGCAGAAGCTGATGCACAGAAAGTTCCAGAACATGAGGAAGAACTTCTTTACTATATGGGTGACTGAGCACTGGAACAGATTTTTCAGAATTTGTGGAGTCTCCCTCACCAGAGATACTCAAGAAGCACCTGGATGCAGTCCTGTATCATGTGCTCTAGGATGACTCTGCTTGAGTAGGGTCATCCTACACCAGATGACTCACTGTGTTCCCTTCTGACCTGACTCATTCTGTGATTCTGTATAAAAAAAACAGGTTTCCCTTTTAGTTTCATGATGATCTTGGCTAGTTATTCTCACATAAAGCAGTTACTCTAGTGTGAGTTCCAGCCTGCAGCAGAAAGATTTACTTGCAGACTCAAGCTAAGGTGGCAAGCATGGGTGTTGTCAGAGGAGCACTACAACCCAGTAAAGTTAGAGGAAGGGCACAGTCATTTCCCCAAAACTGCACGCATAGTGCTTCTCAACACCTTTCAGCCTATAAACATATTTTGTGACAGTGTTGAACTGACTGCACCATTATTTACTGACATATTGTGGATGTCTCCTAATCAGTGAGCCAGTATATGGTTTGTAGCCTCTACTGGAGAGATACTAGATCTTATCAGATCATGTCCAGCAAAAATGTGGTTACTAACTGGATCTAAACATTGAAACAGAAGGAAGAAACTGTTGAAAGTCATTAAGATGCATCCCGAAGCATGCTCCCCCGAGGTCACAGTCTCCTGGTAGATCCTAACCACGAAGATTCAAAAACCTCCAGCATAAATAAATAAGCTAAGTAAAAATACAAGCATCAGCCCAGTATTATAAAAATCACATTAATTTTAAAGCTTTACACTTTTTGACATTTAAAAAAAGTCTTTGACCTGGCATATTCTGCAGTTGGATTTTTCTGATGGTTTTATAAAGGTCATGTTTATGGTATAATGAGCGCAAATTTCCAAGGGTTGTTAATCAGAACACTGTATTGCAAACAGATTTTCAAAGAATTTTTCATTTTTATGAATATATTTAATATTATGAATATATTATCAGCTTTAAAAGTGCTATTTTTCAAAAGCATGCTTGGGGAATGATGAGTATGTAACTAATGTCATGAAATGGACACACTCCACGAGTAAACTCTATGAAGATAGTTCTGTGTAGTAATGCATCTTCCATTTAGCAATAATAATTCCATTTAGCATTAATAATTCACTGGAAAGTGTTTTTACACATTTTTAACTGCATAGGACAAAATATGTGGAACTTAATGACAAGTTACTGCATGTTTCCAGGGTACCACTTCACTCTACTGCTAGCTGTCAAACCTCTGTTGCTTTACTGAATAACAGGTAGATCAACTGCATAAAGTGATAAAGTTCAGAGGAGAATGGCAGAATCCAAGCCAAAAGAGCAAAGTCAAATCTAGCTGCACAGAGGGAGTGGAAGGAAAGGAAGGAGAGAGGTGCATTGAGAAAAAAAGTGACAGAATTCTATAGTTTTGCAGCAGCACTTAGCTGTTGGTCTTACAGGTAGCACACAACAACTGACATGAAAATACCTCTATCAACCTATGCCAGCACTGCATAGCCTGGACCATGATTCCCTCCTGAATAAGCCTCACAGAGTTGCCTGCCTGTGTGTATGCATGTGAAAAAAACACATACTTACTGAAATAAAATCACATTTTTTAAATTTTTCTTTCCATGCATAACAGCACAAATGCTTGCACAATACATCAGGAACTACCACAGTCTCAAAAGTCATTTCACAAAACCCCTCCCAACACACACGTTTAAAGCGATTAGGTTTATGATATTTCATAGAATAAGTATAGTGGAAAATAGCAAAAAAAGCAAAATAAGCAAAAGAATAATTGGAAAAATTAGAATGGAACCAAAAGCACATGATTTACTTATGGATAGTGATGCCTGCCATAGTAGATAGAAGTATGTTTTACAGAACATAAAGAACTTTTCAGTTCATGGTGGTTTGAAAGATACTTGTTAAGAAAAATTATAGATCATATCATCATTTTTCCTGTATGTATGTATTCCTAAATTAAAGACACTTCAACTTATTTGGCTCAGGAACTTTTTCTAACAATGAAATATCTTAACTCTCACTCTGAATGAAGTATCTGAAGTTCTTAAAGAAAATTAAACCAAAACAGTAAACACAAATATCTTTCTTTCTCAGGATGCAAAGCCAGAAAAAGAGCCTATTAGACCACATGGCCCAATCGTCTCTAAACTCGAACCCATTACTTTTCATAAAACTTCTACTATACTTCATTGAAACAAAAAAAGTTCAGTCCTCAGGAGATACAGCTGTTCGTGCAAGAAGCAAGAGCCTGAGGCTCTGTGACCAAGAGTTTCTGGAAAAAGAAGTTGATGCAAAACTGAGGTTTTCCTAGCAGGCAACTCATGCTTTGTATTGAGAAGCAAAGAAAAAGCAGACAGTGCTTGGCAGTTTGTTGCCCCTACAGAGAGAGGGGAAGAGAGGAATAAAATATTTAGTCAACTGTTAAGTTTGAACCTTTCTAGGACAGAATTTTATGCCATCTCAAATCACACATGCACTGTGTCAGCTATGACTATACTCTGGATTTTCATCAGCAGGCAATTAAAAAAAAAAAAAAAGTCAGTTGTTGTCCTGGGGAGAGAAAAATATCCCTATCTTCTGCTAAGTACCCGAGTACTTGAAGATTAGATTAGAGTCACTCCCCTCAGCATTAAGCAACAGAGATCAGCTTACATCTTAATGGAGCTGTGCCATCAGATGTTGCTTCCTTGCCCCACTGCCAAAAAGTTCAGGTTCAAGTTGAGCACTCACACAAGACAAAAGTGTGACCACTAACAACACAGCAGCCTTCCAGCATGAAGAGATGAGGAATTCACCAGGAATTTGCAGATCACTCCTGACTTGCTAGGAACCTTTTTGCTGTCCTGATAAACCAGTCAGCCATTCTTCATCTGTCTGAAAAAACCTAGGGATGCAAATGATCAGCAGTTCTGCTCTGCAGGACAGAGCTTTGGGTTCAGCACAGGAACCATGAAAGAAGAGCTGCTGCTGACAGAGCACAAAACCCTGAAGACAATGCTGAGGGCAAGGAGTTCACATCCAATTTGGGAGAGGGAAAAGTGGAGGGGAAAGAAGGGTAAGTAAGACGGCAGAAGGCAAAACAAGACTGAAATAAAGCAATGGGCTGTTGGAAATCAATGGGAGAAATCTGAACCTCAGCCAGAATCAATTAAATTGTTGTCTTCTGGAAATTCTAGATCCAGTCACAGATTTAATTTTAATAAAGCTTAAATAGGACATGTTATAGTGTAAATAGTAGTAATTTTGTAACTCTCTTGTATCTACAAATTACATCCTTGCCAAATATTATTTAGTGGAACCGCATACTGCTCTTGTGCAGTTCGAATGATTCTACCTTTTTTCCCCCTTTTTAAACAGAGATAAATGTGTCATATGATATGCTGGAAGACAGTTAACACAGAACTAGCTGTTAATTCACAGTATATGCTGGTGAGTAAATGTTTTAATTTCCATCGAAAAACTGTGTAATGGTGCTTCCACATGCATAGCTACAAGAAAAAAAAAAAGAAAACAAGAAGAAGAAAGAAAAAAGGAAGTACAAATTCCAAAGGACTGATTCTACTGCCCAAGCAGGGTACCTTCATTCTCACTATCCCAGCTATGACCCTTCTGCAACAGGGAAAACACAACAAAACAGACTATATTGAATTTACTTTTATAAACCTTTTTTATTCCCTGTCATAAATGACCAGTTTGAAACCATGTTTTAATAATCCTTGAATCAGGCTGTGGGTTTGCACATGCCACTGCAATTACAAAGTTACAGATAAGTTATTCTTCTGTGCTAATTTGGCTGATGCTTTGCTTCAAGAAGAGATTGCTTGTGGATGAGAAAACTGCAAAAATTCAACTTTTTCTGTGTTGCAAAGCTCTATCAGAATTTATCTTCTCTTTAGATCTACATGGAAGCTACACTTCCACACATAATGTAGAAACAAGTTCTTTTAAAAGTTTCAAAAACTGAAAGAAATCAAGGTCTGTATTTTAATCAGAGGTCCATATTGAAGACTGCTTTGTAAGTCCTCAGCACCTCAGGGGAATGTCCCAATAGTTGGGCTGTTGACTAACTGGGAAGGCTTGCACAATGATACCATTTTGGAGCAGTTTAGATTTGTGTAAATGTGTATTCACTTCACGAAGGAATTTAGCTTGTGTTTCCAGCAGTCCACAAAAATCCCTTGACCTCAAGGCTAGTGTTTTTCTGGGGAGGTGAATACATTCTTTTACAGTGGAGAAGTTCTAACAAAATGGCTATTTATAAAAAAGGACTATGAAAACTTCAATTCTGGCAAGCTTGCACCTGATGGAGCTGATTTAGGCAAATGTTTTGAGAGCTGGAATATGTGGCAGTTATTAGGTTGACTGTCCTTCTCTTCACACTTGAGAAAATGCTGGCAGGTCTGTTTTTCAAATCTCTACATAAAATATGCCTATAATTTTTTAAAAAGTTTTTCAAGCAAGTAAAATTATCTCCTGTCATTCTCTATAGGTGGGGCAAAAGCACTACTGCTTTTGCAGACAAGACACAAAGGACAAAAGAAAATTTTGTCCTATTTTCCAGAAACACAGGCATGTCAAGCTCAATTTATCTAATCCATGACATGTTGGACGCTCCAGGCTGCATCTACGGAAATAGATAAAGGCTTGTCCTCCACAGATTTAATGAATGGGAATCCCTGCCTCTGGCTAATATAAATCGTTCTTGTTGGTGGATAATTTTATTGATTACAATCCAGTTACGTCTACACAAGTACACATAAGAATTTTCTGTAAAACAGCACAAACAGTGGGCCAAAAAATGGAAACCAAGTAATACGTACACATTTCTTTAAGCTGTATAATGTCATGATTTTTAATTTTTTTCCATATCCTAATGTTCCTTAAGTGTGCTTTACTATCACGTGACATAAAACTATTCCATGAAAAATCCACATGTGATTACTCACTCTATTCAGAGCTTTTTCCTCATGGAAAAAGCAAAGACACATATTTTGCTATAAGGTTTCCTGAGTCGACCCCATAGCTTATAGCTGTAAACAGAAGGCTCAGACCAGTATCCTGTGTATCTTGGTTACCATTTGATATGGGCAAAATTTGAAAAGGGAAAAAAAAACAACCAACAAACCAAACAAAAACTCCACAAGGAAAGCCACCCCCCACCCCGCAGGGGTATGAAAGGTGGCAAGGAGCAGGCTGCATACCAATGTGCAGATTTCACTGCTGGCAAGAGATACCATGGCATGGTTGAAGGGACAAATACTATTCATCCCCATTTTTACACGGGCCAGGAACAGCCTGAAATCCTCTCTTAAAAAAAAATAAAAAAAACCAAAAAAAACCAATAAACTCTCAAGTAATAGTACCCATCCTGGACTCTCTTCAGTCAACCTGGCTATCTTCTGGTCCTCTATCAAGCCATCTTAAAATTTTATAGCCCCTGTTCCAAGAATCAAACACAGAAATATATTATAAAACATTTAAATAAGTTTTTAGAGAAAACCATGCTTGCTCATACAATCTCACTACTCAAAATATTTACTTCTAGCCCTACATAACTATTAAAATTTTACTTTCTGTATATCAAAAATCAAATTAGGCATTCAGTGATTTTGCCTTCATAGTTATTAATGGTCCATAATTCAGTATTTCTTGAACTAACTCTAAGTATATATTGAAACAGGCCTAGTATAAAAGCAATCCACCTCAAACATTTCAGCTTGTTGTAGTCAAAGACTATTTCTCATCTATCTTCTTTCTACGGCGTTCAAAAAAATCAAGCCTTGGGCATAAAATGCTAAAACTTACTCCACAGGAAAAAAGTCTTGGTTGACATGCTTTATTTTATTTTTCAGGCTTTCTCTGCTGGAGAGGCAAAATTAAATAAAAGAAATAACTTTGATTCTGTTGCATTCCACAGCTATTTGAGAGATACTAAAGGAAATGTGGGGTTTTGAAAAGCATTTCTGCCAAGCCTTGTAACCATGATAACAGAGAATACAGTACCAAGAGGAAAAAAATTCTGGTGTGCACTTTTCTGATAATCCACATAGATAAGAAGGATCAGGATCTTGCGGCTTCACTATTTTAACTCTGTCTATTATAATTCCAGACATTATTGAGTTTGCTATATGTATACATGTGTATATATATATATATATTTGCTCTGATCAGTGTTAAGTCATTGCATTTCTTTGCTTCAATTATATGGAATGAAGACCTAATCAAATTCAACTTTTTTGCATCACAGCATTTGACACATTTTTTTATTACTTTTTCACATTAAAAATAGAAAAGTTATGCCTCAATTTAGTCAACAGACTTTTATCTAATTGAATTTTGTGTCACGTGTTTCAGGTAATTTCTCAATATGGTTTTATGACTGGAGATGAGCAAGTCACGCCCTCTAAAAAACTAAAACCTTTGAATTTTAATGAGTTTGGGATATTAATCTGATCAGAAGAGCCTTACAAAACCTAAGAGGCAAGGAGGACAACGCAAGAGCAAAGAGCCTTTAACAGAACCATGTGTTGACAAGCTAGATGCCTTTTCCTATCCTCCCACTCGGCTTCTAAGGAGTGAAGGGAGCCTCACATACTGTAATCATCTTGGCTTTCCTTAAGAGGTAATCTTACAATACATTTCCAAAAATGAAATGATATTAAACCAGTGAAGTGAGCCAACCAATTGTCAGATTGCTACAGAAATGCAAGGATTTGCTAAGCCACAGACAAATCTCAATCCTACAAATACTTTTGCACATATTTAACTATTCCAATACCTCACATCAGTGCAACAACATCAGAAAAGTTATTTTTTAATTCAGAAGTCCATGCAGGAGTGGGGTCCATCTCTTATTTGCGTGATTCAATCTGACTAAACATTCAGAATGTTCCATACTAATGAGTTTTGCACAAAGAGATCTTCTGTTCTAGGAATTAAAAATTTACCAAGGGTGCTGAATTTGAAGGATGAATCAAAACCCCAAATACTCAGCTCACAACACTATATACAAGAGAATTTGCTTGTATAATCCAGAATTTTGCAGTTTTCTTTAAAAGCAAAACAAGCCCACAAGGTACCAAGATACAGAAGAGTAATGCATGATGGAACTATAAACATCAGAAGAAAATGAAGATACTCTAAGTATATTGCCAAAGATGCAAGAAGATGTCTATCTCTTCCTTCTGACATTATTACAGAAAAATCAAAATTATTCCAGTGGCAAGAACACACTTCCTGTATCTAGAAATGGCACTAAAAAACTCCCATATCTTACTAAAAAAAGACATTGTATTGAGAAGAAGAGGCCTATGTCTCTATATGATTCCTGTGGCTTAAGGAGAGTTACACTGGATATTAGTTAGAGCTGAAATACTAAAGGACAATTATTGCAGCACACTGAATCTGCTTAATTAGACGTATCAATTCAAGTAATGAGGCAATTTTGCATGCAAGTCTCTAAGAAACCTGAAACCAAACACAGCTTGCTTATATATGGGTTGCATTCCAGAGCTTAAGCTCAAGCCAATTTTACAGATTTGGAGTTGCAACTAAACATAAATCACCTGATTCACAGCAGAATGTTTTGGGCGTGTTAACCTGAAATGCTGAGAAAATTTCAGCAATGTTGGCCAAACCATGACAAAATTAAAGATCTGCACAAACTTCTCAGCCTTAAACCACTGATGCTGGCACACTTCTGTTGTTTGCGTATCTGCATTAGGCTGGGACCTTACGGCTTCTGCTCCTCTAAAGTTGAACACAGTTGATCTGCAGCTTCACAGATCTGTTTCGATTGTTTCTGCTTTACAGAAAGACTAGATTTATCATCTAAGAAAAGACTCCCAAAACCTGTATTTCTGGCTATTCTGCTTCACTTGGACTTGGGCAGTATATGCAGTAATCTTGGCTAAATATAGATAAAATTTAAATGGGAGGTGATAGGATTTCTTTAATACACACTTCAGACAGCTAAATTATACTTAAAATACATTGACAAAACCTAAATCAGACAGCTGTTTCATGTTGCTATGTAGTTCTGTTGCGACCACATGGCAAAAAAATTTACATTTTATTTCTCATTTTAACTGACCATTTAAGTTCACAGAAAGCATCAAACGACCAAGGTGTTCATCTACATTAGTATTTCCAGTTCCAAAAGCTGCAAAAGTAAAATAAATCGCTGTGTCCAAGGTCAAGCACCAGCTGTATTAACAGAGCTATTGTGAAGTTCCTAAAATTGCATGTAGAAGAACATTGCAGCAGGAATACAAAATAAAACCATGCAGAGTTCATCTTTAAGTTGCTACACTGGGCACATTTCAACACATTTTTGTAGAGCATTGCCAAGATCAGGCCTGGTCATGCTACTCAATTGGTAAAGTCAGACTACCAACACTGGTGGAAACCCTATAACAGCAAAAACAGACTGACAAAAGTCAGTACAATTCAGTGTATGACAGCCTGAAGTAAACAGACTACTTGCTGAGAATTTGGTTCCCACCAAATATCCATTTCTTGCATTTATAAGACCCTCCAGTGCTTCCCTACAACTTCCTCTACATGTAAACAAGTTGGTTTTAGCCCAAATTAAAAAATAAAATAAAATAAAATAAAACAACCAGAAAGACCCTTGTGTTAGGTTTACCACCTCAGATGATTTCAGGATTCTTTCTGCTTATTGAAAGCTAGGAAAAGTTGGCATGAGCTATTTCTTAGAGCTATCACACACTGAAAAAACCCATGTAGAGCAGTAAATTCACATTCACACCCAAGGGGACTAAAAACTCTCTAATTTTTTTCATGGAAATGCTTTTTTGAGAATATTTTCTTAAGTTTGTGCTCTTATTCTAATAGCTTGGGCAATGGCCTCTTACTGGACATGATTTTATACAAGATTTTATCTATTTCCCCCTAAAATTCACTATAATTTTAAAATTTGCTAGGTATTATAGTCATATAACATTATTTGGCCTTTCCAAAATGACACATTCAAAAGTCAAACCTAGATTCTAATTACAAATTACAGTTTCCTTGTCACTAGAAACTATTACCCATATACAATTTTAATACATGGCCATTCAGTAGCTCCAGACACACAACTGCAAATGTCAAAATCCTGCAGACTAGAAATGAACTTCTCCCACATACAGCTTTTTCTGGCTGAGCTACAAACCCACAGAAATGATAGCTTGATATAATTTGTGGTCAGAAACTTCAACAGAGCTGTATGAGATGATGCTCTAAGAAAAATGTTAAGCCTCCTCTGCTAGTGAGGGGGTGGGGTTAAGGGAGGTAGGGAAGATTAGAAACTCCAGACTTTTCTTTTTGCTGCTCTTCTGCTTAACTAATGTAGTCTGTTAACTGAAGTAGAATCACCACAAACTATTCATTGAATTGTCTTGATCTTTTTTAATTGTATTGCCAATAATGTGCCTTAATGAGGCAAAAAAGACGACTGAGTTCAACAAGGCATTGGAGTGGTTGCACCCAGGAAACTAAATAAAACTAAAATAAAATAGGACTATTGTGAATTAAGAGATAGTCTACATAACCTGTACATAGGAAAGTTTGCAAGCCACCATCCTGAACACATACATGAATTCCTTGCAAATGTAAACCTAAGAGGAAATTGTTTTGGGCCTAGGAGTGTATAGAACTAAATAGTCCAGTTGACTTAAGAATGCCATATTATCCTTACTGGCATAGATGACTCAGTAACGGAAATTAGCAAGAACGATAATGACTATAAGTGTTTGCAGTAGAAAGCTGCATGCTAAGCTTATAGAAAAGAGGTTTCTGGTTTTAAAACACCTCCTGGAAAAAACAATAAAACAAAACAAAAAAAGAGGGTAACTTTCATTGCCTGTTGATGCCTAAGCCTTTCTATGGAAACTGTCAAAGCTGAGACAGACAAGGGAATGATGGAATCTTGCCCCATAGGTGCTCAGAGCTCCTCTAGCACGGCGAGACCTGCAGCACGCTGTTCCCTCCTGCAGATGTATCTTCCCCTAGGTGGGACTCCCCACACAAGGCCAACACAATTGAAATTATCCAACCACCCAAGCTCATTTCCATCACATTCACTGCCCCTTCTGGAAAATGTACAGGGAACACCTAAAGAGGATCTGCAACCCAAACAGCTAAATCCTTCACAATCACTGGATCATGCTACCTCCACCCCAGACCCACCGCCCAGCTAGCTGCCGGAGTTTGACTACACTGCTGATGATCAGTTTTAAGATTTGAAAGAGCATTTGACTCACATGTGAAAGGACTGGAGATGTTAAACACAACTGTTACAAATTATTTGGCAGTTACCTTAATTAGAATAGGTCTACTTTAATATTTCTAGCACAGCTGAAACTGACTTTTCTGGGGGCCATGGAAGTTTCCCAGGATGTTAGGTCCAGTCAACGAAATTGAGTACAAGCAAATCTGTTAGCACAGTCCAACACTTTCCTCAGTTCATTATAAATAATAATTTCTTTCTGAAACCTACTCCTTCTCTATGAACAGATCTGACTCAATAAAAACAGTATCAGTGAGGAAAGCTCAATTTTTTCTGAAAGATCCTTGAATTTGCAAGTTTTTTTGACACCTGCTAGAGGTTGCCATACTTACATTATACCAATCGTTTTCAAAAGCTGACAAACCTCTTTCAGACAAACCATCAATATTACCTTAACTAATTTATGACCACAAGCAACTCCCTACATTATTTACTTGAACATAATCTGGCTACAGAGACAGACTTGCAAAACTGGAAATCTGCCCATCACAAAGATTTCTTTAAAGATTAACTTATTATGGTAAACATTCTCTGACAGCATTAACCATCTATTGCGTGAGCATCTAGAAAGGGCCAACAATTTATAATTACCATTATTTCTTCTTATCTTTTTGATTAGGAAGATATTAGCACAGCTTAAGTCTCTCAAACAGATATTTGATATAAAATATTCATAATTCATTTGACTATATACTGAGGTCAGATGGCAATATTTCTGTTTGCAGATGAATCTAAAGTGAGCTTTGTACTGCTAAAAATGTGCTGGCATAGCTTTTAACATAAAAAACCCTCCTATAATAAAGTACAACAAAGTATCATGCAATTTTTATCTTTGTGAATGTTCCCATGAAGAAATCCGTGAAGAAATGTTCCTACTAGAAATGCACAAAACTTATACAAATCACACAAACATTTTTAGAATAAACTGAGGGATATTTCAGGACTACTAATTGTTAATATTTTTCAGTGCTAAGTATCATCAAAGACTGCCTACCAGTTCTGCTTTTTTTTTTCATCCCTACACTGAATCTTTTGGATACATTTAGTTGTGTTTTGGTTTGGGTTTTTTTTCAGTAGGGAAGGGTAAAATAAATATTATAATAATAAATAATAAATTACTTAATGCTCTACACATTGCATTTTCTTCCTGAAATCTATGGAGTTTTCTGTGTGTCCACATTGACATAAGGCATCATCTTTCATGGCCTTCAGCATTTAAATATTTCAGATTATTTAAATATTTTTTCTTCCCTGTGTGTTGATGATAGCATATGATGACAATTCTACTTCAAGTTAATGGCAAAACAGAGCAGTTTTGTTTGGTCATCTTGGAGTGCCTGTGAAGGGTGGTGCTGCCAGTACCATTTTGCTGCAGCACCAGCAGGCCACCCCATTTTACCTGCTGCCTGCCTGCCTCTCTCTGCCAGCAGAGTCTACACACATTTCACAACACTAAGTCTTTCCACAATCACACTTTGATTGTATCTACATTGCTAGAGAGATTTGCAGTGTTGCTTTGATTGTTTTTTAATGCGTTTTCTGCCTTTCTGTGTTTGTGTTTTACATTTGGTAAGTTCATTCACATGAAGGAGCATATCTGTGGGGGCATTTGTGTAGTAATGTCCCTCTTCAGGGCCACTGATTCTTTCAACCTTGAAAACCTGCATGTTTTCATGCAGGTAACCTAGTGCACACATTGTTAAGAGTGCGTAGAGCTAAATGCTAATATGGATGCGCTGCTAATTAGCATTGAGTAGTTAGTTATACCTATGTAAGAATGTATATTATATGTTCTACAAAAATACTGCAAAAGGTTAGGAGGAAAAGGGAAAAAAAAAGAAAGAGGAAAAGGGAAAATCATTAGGAATTTATAAATGTAATGAAAATTTTTACATCAATCAAATTGATAAAAAGAGAGTTGTTATTTCGAAACCTTCCTTAATGAAGAAATAATAGGGAGAGAAAAATCATACCATGTATACAAATGCAATATACAAGTACTCAGGGCTACTAAGATTTAAGCCTAAGAATCTAAATGTGTTATTAGGAGGCTGTTGCAACTGCCCTCGCACTGCATGTGGAAAGGAGGGCCAAACAACCAGTTTTACAAGGCAGACAGACTATGGTCAGGATTGGCGAGACAAATGTTTGTAAATGATTACATCATGTCTTGAGTGCTGAAATCATGTAAGAATACTAGAAATAATACAGTTCAGTGGCTTTATAGTACCCATGTTCACGTGGCTACCATGCCCTCAACCAGAAAGAGACAAAAAGCAAAAAGATTTAAATATATCCTTACATATGCATACACAACTTTTCACAACCCATTTGGCTTGACAAATTAGAATTTGTCCTTTACAAACACAGGACTTGCAAAGTTAAATAGGAGATTATGTAAAGTTCTATGTATCTTTGCGAAGTTATTACTTTTTTCTATGCTACCTAAAAGCAGACAAGCCATTCAACTTCCACTGTTGCAAAATCTGCTGCTTACAGCAGCACAACTTACCAGCAATAATAGAAAAACCGAGAAACAGTATGCTTGCTACATAATAGTCACATATCTGGCAAACTGAATGCACCTGTTACATTGCTGGTTTTGACAGGAGGTGAGTGGATTTGCTATCACAGGTAAATACCAGCAAACAAAACCTAATTTGCTAAACATTGCACTATAGAGACAGTAGACCCTCAGGTCACTACTGAAAAATGACTTGGCTTAGCAAAAAGAGCACTGATATTCCTTGCAGTGCCAAGACTGCCTTCCTCTCCACCTGCTCCTTCCTTTTGCATTCACAGTTGCAGATCTGGTCAAGGTTCTGTGTTTTCTGACTTGGTTTTCTGTGGGTTGTTGTTTTTTTTTTTTTTTATTCTGTATTGATTCTTAGTGCAATGATGGGTAACAATATTGGAAAACACAGCCATTATCTCCCTCTATCTTCATAACTTACTACACTGCACAGTAAACAAACTGAGTAAACAAGGTCAACAAGAACAAAAGAAGCTGAGAAAATTTTCATGGCTTTCATTTGAATGAATTGTCCATCTGCTTTTTCAATTACAACATAAAAGTAAATAAATAAGAGAACCGCTATGAAATAATACTCAAAATGAAAAATTAAGCCTAGCTTTTTTCTTTTGTTCTCAAGAAAGCAGTTTTAATATTCTGAGGAGGTTTTCTAGCATAAACCTGCTTTTAAGTTTTTAACTGGTTTTCTGATGGAGAGAATTGGGGAAGAGACTGCTGGTTTGCAATGTAATAAAGAGAACACATAAACAACACGCAATATAAAAATTACCAGTGTGAGCCAAAGCCCTTTGAGACTCTAAGCATATGCTAAAATTTCAAACAGCCATGCCCAGAGTTAGCAGACATTCACGGTCAATCTCATTTTCGTATCTCCTGTAACTGCTTCAGAGATGAAGATACTATACATTATCAAACCCCAGGAGCTTTTCAAGCTTTACTTGAAAAGCAAGTTTTACATTATGATTTTAAATTCTGAAACCTGCAGGGACTACAAAACAAGAGTAAATTAGTTGGCTTGGTAAAAGAGCCAGGACCTTATCCCATAGAGATGAAAGAATTTCTCATGATTTCCAAACAACTGGTTCAGCCAGCTAGCAAAGGTATAAAAAGAATAAATATATTGATCTAACTCCACCTTTTAAAAATAGATGGGGGTGAGGGGAGAGAAATAAGGAAAAAAGGAGAAAAAAAATGCAGAGAGAAAAAGAGTACTTTTGTTTAAACACCAGATAAGGACTCAAGATGTCTTGCCATTTTTTCAAACCTGAAGAAATTTTAAATGGATATTTTTTTAAGCATCAAAAGAGACAGAACTGTATTATCACAGATGTTAACAAGAGGCAAGCGTGTATATTAATTGAACTTTCATAAGCGCTTCCCTTACAATTCCAATCTGAAATTATAGTTGCGTTTTCATATTTTACATTTGATCCAGACCCTTGCCAACTACTTTAAGCTGTCGTACCATGGTTAAGATTGCATTAACTCTTTATGTTGCACATATACACAGCAAAAATTTGTCTAAGAGGAATACAATCATAAGTGTGAGACTGACGAGCTGAAGGAAGTGGTCAACAAAATGAGCAAGAAGGTCTAAAGCATAGGAGGACATGAGTCAGTAATGCAGCTTCATGTATTAGATTTTTCACCCCTAAGTAGATTTCTCAAAGAAGTGTTGCTAAAATAACTGAGCATACAGGCTGACCTACAGAATGGGGTTTTGCCATATAATGACTTAGCCCTACAATAGAGGAAAGCTTCTTCCCACTTTCATCCCCAGCAATTTAATTCAAGTGCAATCTCGACCACTTCAAGCTTTGGTATTTCTCTCTTTTGCTGCATTTTCTCTGAATGTTACCAATCATCTATGCAATTTCAGCTGCAAAACTAATCTTTGCAGTATATTACACGTAATATCTCCTTTTAAAAAACTGAAGCCCTTATGACCTCTATTGTATTTCAAGAACTTTTCACGATCTACTGGCAAATTGAAATATTTCCTTTTCCCAGTCCAAATATATTTCTCCTTCTTCAAACACCACCATCTTCTTTAGTGCAATGAGAGGCAAAATCTTTAAAGGGTTTCCTGTAACCCGATTAACATTTTTGTAATTGCAAGAATTTCTAGAATTGCCACTAGCTTATGAAACAAAATCAAAATAACATGGAAGGATATTTGCACACAGGCACAGAGACATATCAGCCATATGACTCTAATAAAATATAGTCGAAGGCGCTCATTATTTTAAAATACTTTGTAAAAATGTATGTGTTGCCTTTTAGGAAAAACAAAAAGGAAAATAGACGTTATGATAACACAATGAAAATTTTAAAAATCTGGTTTCTTTGTAATTTCATTTCTTAACAGAAGAAAGACGTTTGTTGGGAAGGAATGCAACATTAGATTCTACAATCATCCCAGTTAAAATATGCACAGACACACATTCACATGAGCATGTGAGCACACACACTTTGTTAAAGGACCTTCAGCTGTAGCAACTGTGATCTAATCTTCTCTAATGAAACAAGAAGCCACTGATTCCAATTTTGGGTTTGGAGCAATTCTGTCACCCACAAGAAAAGTTACACTTGGAATGACTTTTTGTCTGTGAAATGGCAAAAGGACCTTTTACCTAAGGCAACATACTAGATATATTTAGAGGCATTTCAAATTAACAGTTTCTGTAACAGAAACTAAAAGGGTGCAGTCTAGCACAGAACAGTTTCTGTAGGTTCAAACAGGATTTTTTTTATTGTTTTTATACATACATGCATTAATGATTATTCAGTGCTTCAAGATATGAACTTCACTACCCAGGAGGCTGTAATGTTCCAAATATAAACATCAGGCTCCTGCAGTTTTCAAGATCCTATACACTGGCTTGCTCAGCTGAATTCTTCTGTCACACACAGCATCCATTATATATTAACTACACTTTCTTATTGCAGATGGCTGGTGATAAAACACAGTTAGTAGTCCAGTATCCGTGCTTCTCAAAACATTTTAAAAGAAAAGCCTTATCAACACCAATTCATCCTGACTTGAAGAAAAACAGAAATGGTACTAAAGACCTCCACAGTGTCTAACCTAGAAGGAAATACAACCTCCTAAAAACAAACCAGTAATAACTAAATATTTTCATTGAAACAAAAAAACCACCCCTGATTCAGCAGTTGGTCAGTTGGCTTGTACAATGTGTGTTTTCTTTAAAGAGGTGATGAGATTTGGGGCGTGGGGGGAGGTAATCTTTTTATTCCATGACTCATCCAGCATGAATCTCTTAAAGAAAGTATTCCAGAAATAAAGTGATATTCAGAATAGTAGCATGTATGCAGATGAGCTACTAGACCCTGCAACATTTACTGAAAAAAACCTGAAAATTGAAACAGTCACCAAACAAACAGAAATGTTATGGCATTTTCAGGCAAAAAGTATTTGCTTGTTTCCCTTAATGTTATATATAGTAATTTCCATGCCAATATATTAATTTCCTGTATAATGTGAAACACTGAGAACAGAAGTTACTTAAAACAATAATAGGTTCAAAGGAGGCAGGGAGGGAAGGGGAAATAAAAAAAATTATTAAAAAAAAAAAAAAGGCACAATATTTCCCTTTTCTCCCTTCCCTTTTCTTTGTAAATTTTAATTTTAGAGCTTTTGGGTTGTGCTTCTTCAGTAAGGCCGAAGTATGGGGACAGTGATTTTTTGTGGTGCTGGGGGTGAAGAAGATTGGCTTTGCTGTCAGCCCCATCCAGGCTCCCCCAAGCCCTCAGGACCCGTGCTCGCTGTCCCAGAACTGCCACATCACTGCGGCGTTCCCTCGGCTCGACGGCCGTGCCGCGTGGAGCGGGGCAGGACCCACGGCACAGCTCTGCCCTTCCTGGCCATGGGGCCACCGAGCCACCCGCCCCGGACAGGCCGCCCACCCCGGCCCTGGGGCCGGCCACGGGGCCACTGTGCCCCAGGACAAGCCAGCTCCCGGGGCCGCCCGCGCTGCCAGGCCCAGGGAGGCGCGGCCGTGGCCAGGTGACCAAGCCAAGGCGGCAGTGGCCATGGGGCCATTGACGGTGGAGGTGCAGCTTATGAAGAGCCACGGCAGAGCCCTCACGTTGAGCAGGACCAGGGCAGGTTCCCCCTCGGCAGCATGCAACACCGGCGCCGTGGCACAGAGAGCCACCCACCATTCCTCCTTTCGGAGCGGCTGAGAACCGTCACAGCTGACTTTTATCTTATGCTAAATTATTAACTTGGCGGTAAATGCAGGCACAAGTTGCTTTGAGGTATGTTTGTACGTGCTTAAATGCAAAACGTCTCTGTATGACAACACTTAACACAAATTTATTATTTTCATTGGCTTTTGGCTCACTCTATAAACATACTACATCATTTCTAGGATTTTTATTACTATTATTATTACAATTCCATATTCCTATTCAACTTGAAATGATGAATGCGAAATCCATACAATAAGTAACAAATGTATCCACGGTGACCAAACAACAAACTCAAAAGCACAGCACGGTGAGTGAAAATTAGCAGTTCTTAAAACAACTACATCCCAATTCAGTTGCAATGTAAAAGAAAGGCTCATGAATTTAGAAGGGTTACAATGAGTTTAATTATTTGAAGGCTCAGCTCAAATAGTAAAATATACATAGTAGGATGTAAGATAAAGGTGGAATATCTTCTTGGAGGCTACAGCTTTGAAGAGAGAGAAAAACATGAGAAATTCCTGAATTTAGCAACTTCTATCTCTGATATTTAAAAAACTCCCTTCACCCACTAACACCTGCTCTATAACAATAATACTGCCAGAGGGTTAGATCTTACTATCTGTGGTAATTATTTTCAGTATTTATTTCAACCTTAATGCTGCACACACACGCATTCCCATTATGCCACCTTACATCAGCAGCAATTCAACAAGAAGGCCCAGAAAAGCAAACAAGATGCGTACAAACATACAGAAATACTTTCTTTTTCTTCCCTTTTTATACTTTAAGTGGCCCAAAAGCTGTATGTATGGATTAAAAAAAAAACAACAACCTCCCAACAAACCTACAGAATTCTTTATTAATATTTAAAAGAAAGTATCTTTTTTTTTTTCTTAGACAAAATAAAATTCCGATATTGTCTATGTGACAGTTGTAGCAATTTCAAATCAAAGTAAGTGTACGATGTATACAGTCAAGCTTTCATCCAGCTCAGTGCAATACTGCTTTGTGCAGTAACAGGGACAGGTGAGATTACAGATGTTCTGGCTTCTCACCGAGAGTGCAAGAAAATACCCAGAATAGCAAGAAAATACCCAGAATAACCACAGGTAAACATTATCCCCCAGTTCAGGCTTTCTTTTGCAAAAGACAGGAACAAGAACATTCATTTAAAACTTAATATTGAAGGAAACTTCAGACTGAACACAGCAGACAGAGAACCTGCCTAGCAGAAACTTTCAGCTCTGCTCTCAGAAGTGAAATTTCCTACAAAGCAGAGAGAAAGCACAGTACAGTTTTTTCCATTTAAAAACTTATGTTGCACCCAAACCAAATAAGCATATGATACAGCATTTTTTATTTTTTCAAAGTAACACCAAAAAAAGTTTGATCACCATTACATGTTTCTGAAAATTATAGACAAGAAAAAAAATTTAAAATTAAATACCATGCAGCTAACATATACCTAGTACCCTAACTCTATAACTTCAGGAAACTGCAACTTCTAATCCCACACAAGAAAAACTGATTGTTAAAAAAAACAAAAACAAAACAAAACCAGAAACAACAGTCCATCTTGCACTTGCAATGCTGGTAAAGGTAGAAAAATACCGGAAAGAAATGAATAGTGAATAAATTTGGCTTTTTTAATGGTGAAGAGACAATCCAAATTACTCAAACCTAAAACTATAAGGCTTGCCTATTCTTCCTCAGTCTTTTGAAAATGTAGTAAAGCTAAAACATTGAAAATTTGTCTTTGAAAGTGACGTTGAACAATTCTGACAACTCGACAATTTGTATATTTTTTTCTGCTAGGACAGTTTACATCTAAATTTATGGGCTTTCATAATTGATGTATTTCACTGTTAAATACAAATCACACACATATACACACAGTTTTCAATTTTATGAAAAGAAGAAGATAGTGCTTAGCATGGCACAGGCATAGTACTTTTTTGACGGGGCTAAGAATATTACAAAAGTTCTTCCCTTACAGCTTGAAGTGAACTCCTGATTCAATATTTAATGCAACTGAGAAAGCTGCTGATTGTCCCAGAAATCCTTCGACTCCCTGCTCTCTGTTCATTCTAAGTATTACGCTGCTATAAATTAACAGTGAGACTAGATGAGATTTCAAGCAGTCAAGAATAGCATTTTTCATCACACCACCAAATTATCTATTTCATTTTGCTTTGCTCTTTAACAGCACTAACTTGCAGCATGATATTGCAATCGTACATCCCAGTCCAGTACTGCAGCGCTACATTGCTTAGACATAGCTCTACACTCCAGCATGTTTTTAGGGTATGCAGCCAGCTCAGCTGTAAGCCGAAGGAAGATTTCCATCAAGCAACAAAATTAAACTCTGCACAAATATTTAACAGCTTCAAGACCCCTTAAGGCTTAAAATAATGTGCATTTTGTGGCATGTTAGGAGTCAATTCCACACCGGTGATGTGCACAATGCAGAGTACTCGGCAATCGCAGCACTGCAAATAAAACATTGCTTTACCTTTATAGCTTTGAATTCTTCAAACTAAAAGCTGAATGAAATACTGAGGTTCGCTGTGCCTCCCCAGCACTGATAGTGCAGTAGCAGCTCGTCCATTACATTAAGTTCGTCTAAAACTTCCCATGCCTCACAAGCATTTCTCATCCCCTCTCGGCAGATGAAACACAAGTTCATTTAAAACAAACCTAGCACGAGTTCATCTTATCTAGCTTGTTTTTCAAACCGCTAGAACTACGCAGTAGCCCACTCAAACAGAAAATTTCCCAGACAATGGAATCCTTTCAAACTGCACAGCCAGCAGGATTCCCCAGTTGTCAGTTTTAGGTGCGTGCCAGCACGAAATGTTCTTGAATCCGAAATCTGTAATAATCACTCCTATTGATAATGTGAGCAGAAGAAGAATTACATCACGGTTAGCACTTACCAAAATACATTATGTTTCTCATTAATCATGCAGTCAGGATCCCACCGCTGTGTATTCAGCATTAGCTCCTGCACAGGGCTGACATGTAAAACAGAGCTTTCTCATTCTACATTATGTGGAAATTTCCCAGCACGAGAAGCGTGAGAGAGCAGTGTGCCTCCTCAGGATGAGTGCTTTGCAGGCAGTCTTATCCCTGATACAATCCCTGTCTGATTTAGCGTTTACTCCGGCTGCATGCTGCACTGCCCATTCTTACTGTAATCTGACTCCTCCTTCTGATGTCCTTGCTGTGCCTGTGACATCAGGACTAAGAGTACTACAAACAGATCTTTTCTTTAACGGGCTAGCAACGACATGCTCTTATATCCTGGTTAACCTAACTCTGATTTGGACAAAAAAAATTAAGCCCTTCTAAAATTGTACAGGCTTTTTTTTTTTTCTTGGCAGTAAACGCATTTAGTGACATAACGTGCTCAATTACATAATAGATGGGAAAGACAAAGCGTATATTGTTAGTGCATTTTCCTTTGAAGGACAGGCTCCAGGAGAAGCTTTGAGTGCCTCAGTACCCCAACTTGAATAGAAGATAAAGATGCCTGGCACTTTGCAAGATCATGTACCCCTAAGACTTTTTTTTTTTTTTTTAAATCAATAGTTCCACTTCAATAAACAATTTCAATCCAAATGTTGGATAAAGAGAAGTCTGCTTCTAATTTTAAAAAGCAACTGGCAAATAGGTAGTTCAATTTCAATACAGCTGAACTGATTTTTTTAAACTACAATTTCTTCACCTGAATAACAAAGCATGAGGACAGGAGATATACTACAACAAGGATCTGTAATGAAGTTTACAACCTTTCACCCTCCAAGGTCTCTAGTTGCTTTCTGGCCCAGATTGCTATGTCATTAACAGATGGTAGATATTTTATTCTGTGGCAATTGGAGTGGTCCTAAGTTTGTTGTAAATAGGTCCCCACACAGTCCCTGTTGCTGTACAAACTAGTAGCAGCTTCAGAGGAACACCAAAGAAACACCAAAATCATGTCCACCATGTACATGGCAGCACCTCCGGATAGATCTGACAACACACCAGTGTGGCAAAGACAATGTGGTCTGTATTTATGCACATATGTCTCTTCTCTGAATCAATAGAAGACTTCAGTTTCCTGCTGTCAGTCTGGCATGTATCAGTGATAATACACTTATACTAAATAAAGGTAAAAAATAATGGACAGCATGCTGAAGCATTTATTTCATTATAATAGTATCTAATGGGATGAATGCTTTCATTCTACAGGAAAGAGGATGACAGGTATAATTCATTTAAAGCTCCACTTCTTATTTGTAAAACCACCATACAATAAGTACTATTTCATGAGGTCCAATCACTTCAGGCAAAATTATCACAGCAGCACAGCAGCCAAGGAATACTCCAGTTGCAGCAGCAGAGGTAGGAGTCCTGGTGTACAGTGCTGCTATGCATCTCTCAGCAAGTCCTCTGCAGCATTGCCCTCACGAGGATTGTGCTACCTGTATGAATGTTATTGAGATTAAACACTGACGGGGAACTGGGGCACCAATTTCAGTCCTGTCCCTCACCAGCAGTCCCACAGCTATTCATTTCTGATACCTAGCCTTTCTCAGTGCCCTTGCTTATTTTAACTGTCCCTAGGAAGAGGCAAGCCCTGAAACAAGAGGTCCATAGTACATATAAACTCCAAAATAAGCTTTGCTTCACAATGGAAAAGCACACAGTGCGGGAGTGCACTTTGAAGCCACAGTGCACAAGGGAGGAAGATCAAAACTTCTTGTGTGGGTCAAACTGACCAACAATGTAAGCTGAGCAAAAATCACAGTGAGGAAATGTTATCTAAAAATCCCTGGAGAAAAAAGAAAAAAAAGATGCTGTCTAGAAATCATGGCCTATGTTTCAACTACATAGTGAGGACAGCAAGTAACAGAGGGTATTCACAGCACATTCCTTTATTTCATCACTACAATGCTCATTCACTTCTACAATGCAGGAAAGGACACCTCACTATAGGGGAAAATACCATCCTCAAAGACTGGTTTAAAATATCTCAGCTGAAACACTCTAATGCTCTCTGAGCAGTAGGTATAAGCTACTATCAGGAGCCTTCTGCAGAACAAGCATTCCCTCCTCTCCCTTCACGGAGGGTAAAAGCTCAGAGAATCAATTCTCTGTGAAATCCTTCAGCTCCTTTTCCAGCTCTGAAGTGCTTTCGTGAAGGCACTGCGTGACGTCCTTTAAGACAGTCTGCACCCAGGCACAGTATTTGCCTATTAAGCTGCGTTTACCCTATCAGAAAAAAAGGCTTGGGGCTATTCTGCCAGGAGTCAAACTCTGGAATATGTAGGCTAATTCTGGTCTCAACACTCCACCAAGTTAATATGCTTCCTAATCCATGATGCCATGGGTACAGAAGGCTCATGTCTGCGTAGATGTGGTATTAGTGCTTAGGCAAGGACCACGCTGCCTTAAACATCCCTTCTTGAAATGGCTGCTGTGTTACAATACCTGTACCAGTTTGGTGGTGTCTGATGGCAAGTCAGATCTTCAGGAAATTTAAATGCCAAAGTGCCGTGTGTTCTGACTGACACGTTCTCCACTACTTGGTTCTGAATTTTATGTACACTTTTGTTTTGCCCTTCAGGATGTAAAACAAGAAGGACAACCTCCCTCCTTGTTGCATCTTATTTGTGTTCTAAGTATGTAATTAAAGTAGCCAAAGAAGATAAAACAAGAAACTTAATTTCTTTTCATTTCAACTACAGAAATGCAAGGTAGGAGGGAAAATCACTGGAAAACTTTCACAGCCAAAATTCAGATATTCCATGACAAACTCTGCTTTCACTTACACACATAAAACACTATTAAGCTGCAAAAAGAAGTAGGGTTCCAAGCCATCACTGTCAGTGAAAGCAAGGTTTGGTTTAGTGGTTGCAATCCCAAATGGCTGGTGTTTTAATGCAAGCACTGAGGATTCTGCTGAAAACAGCTGTAGGGAAGTACAGTCAGGAGCAGCAAACACTTACATGTACCTGGAGATTTGAGTAGGCCCAGCCTGGGCATGCAGGATCATGCAGAGTGAACGAGCAAATTAGTCTATGATGTCAGCTCATGGTGCAAACTCCCAACCATCAACAAGCTGGTACAGGCTAATCAGCATTTAACTTTGCTACAGATATCAGTCAACTGCAAAATTACCATATTTTCATGCATACTTTCACTTATAAAAACAAAACTGCTGAACCCTTGTCATTCAACAATAGCATAAATAAACATAACAAGAAAAAAAATTACCTTCTCCTAAACCAGCAAGCCCTCATCCTTATTTCTAATAATAGAAGCAACTTCTACTCCCTGCAATCCTCTTTCCAACAACCTGTTTCTTTTTTTCATAATACCATCTCGAGTTTTCTTCCCTTTCTCACCTTGGTAAAAGCCTTGCCACAAAGGGCAGATTTTCAAAATGCAGAACAACCCACAAGACATCACCTCCTTGGAATAAACAAAAAACAGGTAGCACACATGGTCCAGAAATGCAGCACATACCTGACATTTCTCCAGACATGGGAAAGCTGCATGTTATTACCCACACCTGACTTGGTCTAGAGCCAGAGGGCCACTTCATGAACTAGCTCCTCTGTTCTGTGCTTTCTACTGATTATTACTATCTATTTACTGATTATTTATCTATTTATTTTATCTATTTATCTGATTTACACAATGCCTCCATAGTAAGTATTAAAGCCACTCACAAGGCAAGTCTGTTGCAGAGACTAATTAATATTTAATATTAATGCACCCAGTTAATTCTCTAGGATTCCTGGAAAACCCTCTTCCAGTCTTGAACTCTCCCAGGAAGCAACTAATATTAGATTTATAGCCAAACTCTTACCACTTGGCTTTGATGAATGTCAGTTAGTGAAGCTGACCACAGATCATCTCTTGCAAATGCAGAAGCAGATCAAGGAACTCTTTGCTGGCAGAAGTGTAATAATAGTCAACAAATACACAAGTGACACAACATTTTAAGTCTATTACATCATGTGTAGTAGGCTAAAAGATCACATACATCTCAGAGGTTTCCAGATTTTCCTAAAATAAATTTTGTCTACTCTACAGAGACAGCTATTAAGAACAAAAACTTATTAATTTCTGAAAATAAAATAGGAGAAACAATCCAAATCACACTTGGCCTATAAATTCATCAAATGCATTCCAAAACTAAAAGATTCTTGCAAGTAAAGTGGGCCTAGAATTTCCACATAATTTGGAAATTTATATATTGAAGTTATTTCATTCCTATTAATGACCACAGTGGAGAAAGAAAGAACAGCAAACAAGCCACAGTTTTGTAAGCCTCCAAAAGTAATTGAAAATGTTTCCAAGTGCACATATTTATGTGCCTCAAATCAAATATACTAAATACATCAGCTAGAAGTTTGGTTTGTTTTTATTTTGAAGCCATCTGGAGCAGTTTAAGACATACTACACAATAATGCAGATTTTGTGATTCATTACTGATCTCCTGAGGTTACACTAAAGGATAAGAAGGGAAGGAACAAGTTACATTTGTATATTTTAAACAACCGCAGAGGCTCGTCTTTGGTTTTGAACATTCTTCACGGGCTAAAATTACCAAATGTGTTTTTTACCCTTGACTCAGAAGTGTCACTTCTGGAAATGTGCAATATTTGTCACCATGAATACCATTTAACTGCAGCAGTACCCGAAGGAACTCTGTACCACAACACGTGAATACAACTGGAGGAACTTAATTAATCTTCCTGTCACTTTCATGATGCTTTTCATTAGTTTAGCTGCTATCTGATCAACTGCTCCTTTCTCTATTGGAAATGGCTAACCAGAACCTCCTATAAAAGCATTTTCAAGAGGTAAACAGGCTCACTTTTGATTCTGAGAGCCTTTACAAAGCTTTGCCAAGCAGACTTTATCAGTTCAGTAACAGTACTTACAGCACTGCTCCTTTTAAGCAACTGGGATTTTATACATATATAGCTTAAGAAATATAAATGGAACAGTATGCTTTTTTCTAAGGACTAGCTTTTTTCTAAGCTTTAATCTAGTACTTCTGGTATTTTGTAGTTTGAATACAGATTACACATAGCAATTGAAAGGTCATATTCTTTTGAATTTTCTTCCCATAGGCATGGCTAGTTATTAAACAAAAAAGCAGAATGTAGCAAACATAAAACCAAATCCACATTTTAGGCACTGTTGCTACTAATTGTTTCACTAAATGTCCACTCCTGTCATCATCTGCTCCTAAGCATGGGACAAGATTTAAGTTAATAAATGTGAATGAATACACCACTGGTACAGAAGCTTCTTTGACTAGGCATATAACAATTTAAAATAGAAATGTGGTCTTAAAAGCAAACAAGACCAAGAAGCTTGTCTGAATGCATGTCAAATGTATTTTCAAACACACCCCCACACACAATGTAATTTTTTTCACTCAAAAATGAAAACTGGAATTGATGACAACACAATGTCCAACACACATAATCCTTCCTTTCTCCCTCTTCCCCTTTTATTTCTGTACTGCTTTCAGTACAATTTCTCTAACACGTGGGGTTTGAGCACATCACAAGCAGACAATTCATCACTACCTCTTGTGAGGTGAACAATTAATGTTTCACTTTCTCTCCATCTTTCCAACAATCTCTAAAATCTTGTAGACTCATCACCAAATGTAGATATTGTATTCTCACAATTTAAAAATTTTAATTTATAAAATCCAGATGTTGTACTAAAAATTTTTGTACATATTTCACACTCAGTATTTTTTTATTCTTGCACTCTAATTTACAGGATGCATCTGTTCCTTTATGAATGGTTGCCTTTTGCATTTACGATTACACCTCCAACTGGCCCAAACTGTGCACTTCTATTATTTTTATAATAATTTTTATCAATCAACTTTTAATTTTCAAGAAAAAAAATAGATAGCATGTAGTAAAATCATCTACTCATTCTGCCTGCTTTAACTGTGTTTGATTAAAATAAAATAACAGTTTATTACATTATTAATTAGCGATCATCTAATTGTTAAAAAAATGATAAAGCAATTACTGCACAGGTATCAGCCTATGTTTTAACGTAGGAATGTTTGTTTAGGGTTTCTTTTTTTTTTTT
>VXBI01011031.1:1776322-1977619 GCA_013397375.1 Toxostoma redivivum
TTTTTTTTTTTTTTTTTTTGTAGGGGTGGTGGGTTCTTGGGTGGGGATTTTTGTAAGTTCTTGGGTGTTTGGTTTATTTTTTCTTCAACAAGGTGCATCAAAGAACTGGAGATTTCCTCAACAGACCATTTAGGACTCTTGTGTGAAAATTGTCCAGGACTACTGGTTTTAAATAGTCTTCCCTCCAAGCAGCTGCTGCTTTACATCTTCCTTTCTTTCCTCCAAGCCTTTGGGAAAGTGCCTTAGCACACTCATTACATGGAGACTGCATCAAGCATTTTTCAAAATATAGGATAAAAATATTTTTTTACCACTTATGGTGCTTTCAAATCACTTGTAACAATCTTACTATCTCCATCTAGTGGCTTATATGATTAGAAATTTTGCTATTAATACACTAAAACCTTTTTATTGTCCTTTGCTTTGCCAATCATAGATTTTTCATTTCCTGTTTCTGGCTTTCCCTATAAATTTTCCGTACTTTTTACTTCTAATTTATATTGATCAGTATTTTATTCCTCTTTTAAAATTTTATTCCAAGATGTGTTTTAATTTCTAGCTGCTCTGCTTATTTTATGGCTGAACCAGGAAAGAATTTTAGTTAAAGTTTGCTGTTTTCTGAACATGGAATAACTTTTTTAGTCATCTAGTGACCTCTATCTAAGGCAGCATCAATTTTCCTCCCAAGGCTTTTTTAGGTCTTTTCTTCCCAAACATTTCTGCTTCTAAATTTCCTATAAGAAATAAAATATCTTGAAACACTAAATCTGTAACCAATTTTATTTGCATTCTGTTTGCTCCCATAGAATATTTAAAAAAAAATCCCCTTCCATACCCCTAAGTTCCTAAATAGAAGTATTTCAAGATACAAGCATAAAAAACCCCATTACTTCATTTTTTTAACTGTATATAGCTGTTCAAAGAAGAAAAAAAAAAAAAAAAAAGGTAGCAATGCAGTATGATTTTAGGTTTCCCAGTGATTATGAAGGCACTGAGCTGTGGTTTAAATACTTAACTGCAAGAGGAAAATGCCATCATGTGCAGTCCCAGCGTGAAAGGGTGAAAAGCAGTTTGCTTTTTATACTGGATTGATCAATGGCAGCAAGGCTGGAGTGTAGACCCACAGCCAGGAAGGGATACAAACTCTGCCAGCTGTACAACGTTACTTCTCTCCTGCTTTGGGGAGCTGAGATACTTTGCAGCAGCACCCAAAACGATTGCAAGGTGCCAGCACCACATTTGCAACTGAGAAGAGGCAGGAGCTTAAGGTATGTCCTGCTTTAACTACCTTAAGAGACTGCACCTCAACTAAAGTAGCCAGTGCTACAGACACCTCCTGAGGCAACTCATCCCATGGTAAATTGCAATCTGAAAGGAATCATCTCCAGTGGTATAGAAACTGTTAAACTCATCTCATAGAAAACACTATTGCTGCATTTGAATTCCTCTTTCATATTCACGGAAAAGCTGTTTTGGCTAAAACTATCAAAGGAAATGCAAGTCATAGGTGGGCAACATGCGGTCTCTCAGAAAGCACCATGCAAAAAGGGAAGAAGACAAAATGGCAGCAGGCAAGACACTAATTTGAGACTATAAAAGGATGCAAGTTATAGCACAGTATCCAACTTTTTATGAGATTTTTTTTTTTTAATCTGTATTGGATTTATTCACACCAGCATTGAATATGATAGGCTTGTCCAGGTGTAAACATTCTGTAATTCCACACATGCAAGTTTCACAGCAGAGTGCAAGAAATGAATTGTCACAAAGTGAATATATCAGCAATATCTCGCTGTAGGTGGGATTTGACTCTGAGGCTGACACTTCAGATTTTATGTGTCTATTTGGGTGCCTACCTGCAATCTGGATGTTTAATTTCCCACCACAAGTCAAAGCAGATCAAACTGATGTAGTCAACAGTCAAAAGAGTTACTTATTACATGTGGAAATAGACAACAGCTTTGGGTGGCCAAGCAGTTCTCCAAGCTCCATTAACTGTATTGACTGGAGCTTCACCAATCCAAAGGGGAGCTTAGACACCTAGCTCACTCCTGGATACCTACACACACACACACACACACGCTGACAGCTGAATCCCAGCCAAGGCTTCCAAATCCCTTAAACGATCAAGGACCCCTGCAGATCACCTATACCCATTGAAATTCAGCTCAATCTGGGATCATCACAGCAACTACCAACTGTACTCAGCAACACTAAGCAGCACTTTAGAACAGAACATGAGAAATACCTGCAAGTGAAATAAGCATATAATTTATTCAAGAAGAATTGAATTATCTCCTAAGGAGTTAACTATAAATTAGCTTCCTCAGTGAGTGGAGAAATTTCCTGGGCTCTTAAATGACCCCAGAGTGCCTCAGTATTTCATTCTGTGCAGAAAAATCAAGGTCTGTCTCAAAAATGTCAGGTACAGAAAAAAGTACAACTCTTGAATGACCAAGCTTTCATCCTACAATAACCATGGTCTGCTAAAATCCCTGTATTTTAACTTAAAATATCTTAACTTAAATTATTCATACTTACCTTTAAGAAAAAAATGGGAACATGTCCCAAAGTTGCTGTTAGGTAATATAGGCATTTAGTGTTTACAGTGAATAGAAAAAGAATGTTAAAATCATCCAGAAACTGTTTATTTCTTCTAATTTCAAATGCTCCAATACTCTTCTCCTGGGGGAAATGGGAGGGTGTAATTGTTTCTTAACATTCTGCCAATAGTGTTCAAATACAATCCTACCTGGTTTATAATAATTTACAGAAAAAAAGAGTGTTTTCATCTGTGTTCCCTTCTTTTGATCTTATTGACAGAGACTTCTGCCACTCTAATATAGAATGTCATGTACAGCAAAAAACTCCTGTCTGTATCTGTTCCTTTCTTGTTACATCTCTTTTCTTTACAGATTCCTTTTGATCTGCCATACCTCTGAATTAAATTATCAGATTTGAAAACACCCTGCCATAATAGCAGTCTATAAGTAATTCTGTTTCCCACAGCTGAACAAAAATACTGTATCCCAAAGCCATATACTCTCTTCAACACGCACTTTTCATGGTCTATCTCAATACAAATACTTCACAATTTATTTATGCGAATATACTTAGAAAATTAATAATACTGAAATTCAACAGCCTAAATAGAATATTGTGGCTACTTTTAGATAATTCAGTGATTTTTAGTTTGCTGCTCAGTAATACTTAAAATAAGCCTAGTTACTCTAGGTGTCTAAATATGTAAATAGAGACAGAAAATTCTAGTCTAAGCCATCAAAGAATTTTTTTCTTCTCTGCACTATACAGATGAACAGAATACAAGAGATGAAGATATATCTCATAGCTTCACTTCATATTTCTATAGAATATTACAGCTGAAAGAATTTCAGCTAGGTTTGAAAGCCCCAGCCATATCTCCTCTGTCTCTGAAGATATGAGACCCCAGTTCCAAGTGTACTGACTGACTTGGATCCATCTTGTGCTGGAGGACTGTGTTATATCAATACTCTAATAGCCTGGAAGTGTTAATGGAGGAAGAGCTGGCTATAGGGGTCTGTATCTCTGCCCAGCTCTGAGGAAGGGTCTGCAGATAGCAGAGCAGAAGATGCAGGATGGTGTAGTGGACTTCTACACTCACTTCTCCTGCAGATCCTCTATTTTCTATGTATATAAGAAGGTGATTGTCATTTAGTGAACATTTATGTTCTGACTGCTCAAAATTAGTTGACTGCAATGTAAAAGTGACTTCTAGTTCATCTGAGGGTTCCATTGATTTGGCAGTTTAGTTTTGTGCAATGGAAAACTGTATCACTGACAGAAAAACTTTCATGGAAAATACTGTAAGAACAGAAGGCTCAGTAAAACCATTTAATGCAGAAGTCTGCATTGCCTATTTTATCCCACTAAAGATATTTTATCATGTTCTCTAAGTTTCTGATACTTTTTCTACTGATACACTTTTCATTACTTATCTACCACTTCCTTCCTTAATCGCTGTCCACCAGAGCATTTAATTAAGTAATTATTTTTACCAGGAGTAACTGTCTATACATTAAAATCCACTGGGCCATGCTCCATCTTCATTTACATCCTTTAAAACCAGTGACTTTAAGAACAAATTCGGGAAGTACTGAGCACGAGGTAGTGCACTGTTGCATAAAGCATATATGCATGCTAGTATATATACACACATATTTATATTCAGCCTTGTGCACAAAGAAATGCATGCAGTGTAACATGACAATGCTAGATGCTTTCTCAAGTGTATAATTAACTTGCTACACAAGTCAAAAGCCACACTAGGATTCCGGTTTCCTCTTTTTTTCATACTCATTCCTCTTCAACAAGGCGATTTATTTTTTCATCATTGGATATGAAACCAATCAAAGGGTAGAATTAGGAGTGATAAAATTTACACTCTATTGTGTTATTTTATTTCCTATTCAGTATGCCAGAGACATTTGATTAGAAGGAGAAATTACAATGCTGAACATTTTAGCTCATTACAGTATGATAAGTTTTAGGAATTGCTCTTAGTAAAGTTACAGTGGGTTCACGCTCATTGCTGCTCAGCATAAAAAATGTCATGACTGGCTATTGCTCTGTCTTCTGGGCCTCATAACTGCTCTGGCCAGGTTAGGAATCTATTTTCATTGAATATCCCAAACAACGCATAGGATAAGAATAAAAGTGAACCATGGTTTTATTCAGGGTCCTCTGAGATGGTCTCACCCTGGATAAAGGTCCAGTGAAACCACATAAGAGATGGGAAGATTAGCTCCAGACAGAGCTAGCCAGCAATTCTGCAGGCTATGCAAGACTTGTCCCTTTTAGGCAAGTATTATTGTCCACAGTTCCACAGTACATGCTTTACCTCTCATCATCACCCAATCACTACAGGAATCGGGACTACTGTCTCCTAGACACCTGCTGAGTACTTTAATAAGCTTGTGATTTTATCAATTTCTGTGAATGTTTTAATTTGAGATTCCACCAGAGTAAACTATGAAAGACAATCTTTAGGTTCTGTATCTTACCAAAGATAGGCAAGACCAAAGGAGAATGCCTTGGTCTGAATCAAGACGATTAAAGCTGTCCTCAATGTCCATGTAAGCTATTTATTAGGTTATTGTTTGTTTTTTTCCCAGAGATGAAAATGCAAGCTCACTATTAAAATACAATTCTTAACTGAGAAAATGTATCACAAAATTGATAGACAGCTTCCTGCTAATTGAAATTTTTGTTATAAGCAATAAAAGGGTAACGTGAGTTATTCTTAGGTGCCTCAATAAATGGAATCACAATATATTGATATTTTAAAAATAATTATTAATTATTGACTTTTTGCAGGAGTTAGATAGATTTTAATATAAAATCTAGAAAATTAGAGATTCAGATAAGTTTGAAGTAATAATGATCACAACGTTTAAAGGCTTCAAGGTATTTTACCATTAATACTCTCAGGATTTTTTTAGAAGAAAGTTACAAAAAAATAACACATAACATCAGTCAAACAGCAAACTCAAAGAAACAGATTTTCTTTCCATGTTATGTGACTACTTAATCTGATTTTCCAGTTCAGAAACAGATGAACTGGTGGTTTGGTCCTGCTGTTGCTCATACTACATATATCATAATTTTTCTGCTATAGTCTTTTGCCCTTTTGTAAAGAGTAATTTTAAACTTTTCATTGAATATTTTCTAAGGGAAGGTCAGATCTGAGAGGCTACAAATGGATTAGCCTTTGATCTTCCTTCCTTGACTAACATGTATTAAAGCCTGCCAGGAGATTTTCTGAAATGACAGATGCAAGACTGACTGAACAAGAAACACCTCTTACTTGGAAGGGGGACTTCACAGGAGTTGCAATAGTTTTCACCTAGGAATTGCAAAGTTTGTTATATACAGAACTTTAAGAAAGGCAGATGTTAAATACCACTACTACACACATGTACATGTTTTTGAATGCATCTGAAAAGCCAAATTATGAGATAATAAGGGCATATTACATGAGTCATCAGAGCATGTACATTCCAAGAGGGATAATTAGTCATTTCTGATGACTGGCTAAATATTATAAATAGCATTTCACTGTCATTCTGGGGTCACACCATGACATTCTTATAGAACAAATAAATCCTTTAAAGAGGGACAGTTTGACTGTAAAGCTGCTGCGGTGGGAAGCATCACTATACAAATAGTTGCCTTCCTTTATGATCCTAGCTAGAGGCCCTTTCAACTGAGCAAGGTAAATGACCTTCACTCATCACCAGTAAAATATTGTCACCTTTTGAGATGCTTCCCCCACCAGGGCCAAGATATGTTTCACAGAATTAATCTTTCTGTAACCTGACTGATGAAGTTCTAATTTACCAGACTTGAGGCACTCTATAATATAAAAGGATCAAAGGATATTAGCACTTACGATACAATATTAATATTTTTGCAAGAGCTGTTGCAGTTTCTACTAGCTGATTTTATAAGAAACAGCATATCCCTGTTTTGTGGCTGAAATGCGCATTTAAAATATAATAAGAGGGATTAACTAGTGACAGAAAAAAGGCTGAATCCCTGGAGTTCTTGGCTCTACAGCAGCATTCAGCTCATAACATCTCCCATCACATGAACAAAAAAACAACTGTGAGGAAGTGTATATAAAACCTGTAGTAATCTCTCTTAATGCCAAAAGAATATTCGCAAAATTGTTCACTGTTTGGAAGAAAACACTGACTCATATTTTCCTTACACCGTGTTCACAAGACAAAAATGGGTCATTTTCTCCTCAGATGGATTTTTAAGATTATCAAAGTTACATTGGGGTGAACTTGACCCAAATTGTGTCAGGAATAGGATTGTGCTGCTGATAGAGGTAAAGGACTATTCACTATGACACTATTGAGTAGTTTTTTTAAAAAAAAAAAGTCTCGTAAACAATTGTCATCAGCTTTCAAATGCAATTTTATAGAACTCCTGTGGCCCTCAGACATGCTACAATTTCATCCTTATCACTACATTAAATCACCTTGCCAATAATGTCTTTGGGAGGAATTTGAATTCTTCAGGCTTGAATTTAATTACATTATGTAAACTAGAAAATGTCTTCAGACTAGTTTGAGGGAACAGCTTATCTTGGAAATTGTTAAATTCTGTTTCGTTTAAAATATTTACATTTTGATAACTTCATTCTGCTGCATATAGCATTTATTGATCTTTCTCAGGAATTCATTTTCAAAATAATGCATTCTATTTAATTCCCATAAACCCTTGACTATGTTAGGCTGTACTCTTACACAGCTTTTAAGGAAAAAAGTAACGTGGTTTTGAGAGCATAAATATTTTGTTTTATAACAATTATAAGATAGGGAAATGCATCCTTATACATATTTTTCTTTCCTCTGGACATAGTACTTTAGTCCACATGCTGGAGCATAGCAGTGCTACCTTAGTTAAAATTTTTCAGAGAAAAAATATGTTTGTGTTGCCTGCTATCCACATAAGGAAGTTTTTTCTTTCTATATTATGACGCATTTACTTCACAATTTGACTCATTCAGTAAATGTTTTGTTTTTGTGGGTTTTTTTGTTTTGTTTATTTTGTAAAGAATTTGAAAGTACTTTCAGGAGCTCTCTTTAACTCATCTCCTTATTTCTCTCTCTTCTTCTCATTCTCCCATCTCTCTCACATTTACACCTATGGCAGTGTTAACTGCATTTTCAGACACTATCAAAATATATTTTTTCCCTCTCCTATTTACTTCACAGAACACATCTATAGATGTGAAAGCATTTTATAGCCAGTCAAACCAAGACTGCCTTCCACCTGCACTCGAATGAAGCTCTTGAAATGCATGGAAGCCCAATTTTAATTAGGAGGGGAGGATTGCAAGCAAGTATTGCATAGAACTTTACCACCTAATAAAAAAAATACATACATACAAGAAAGGCAGATAGATTTTCACATCCTAATTTCTGAAGTTTAGGAAACCAGATCAGTTTAAAAAATTTTCAAAAAAAAAGAAAAATCTAGCTTGATGTTGGCAGTGGGTAAAGCACTGTTTCCAGCAAGCCATATCCGTGGCCAGCTCTCCTGTACACATCCAGTGTGCCTGTGCAAAAACATTGCCATGAGAAGTCTTTTTTAGTACCACACCTTATCAAGGTCTGGCTTTAAATTGTGTTATTGCAAGTAATAGCATCCTGCTAATACTTTGCTATTTTTTTAAAGATAATAAACCTCCCTTATCAACACCCTGGCAAATCCCCCAGTCAGATTCACTTGGTAGGGTGGATCTCAGCTAAGGAACAGAAATAAAGGTTTACCACATTCACAGTGTGGGTAATTTTTTCAGCTGGATGTTCCCATGGAGTAAATAGTGTTCAGCTGCACACCACATCTGCTCTGTCACAAACATGTCCAAGAAGGGACATGAGTTTGGCCAAAAAGGGCACGTTTTGCACAGTTATGGATTCTACTTCATTTCCAATGGCTAAAGTATATGCCAGACAGTTTTGGAAGCTTCCTGGGAAGCCGAGATGAGCAAACATATCAGTATGTCTAATAAACAGATCTCATTGCAAATATTGACATTCAAGTATTCTTTATGCTTTGGAGATTGTGTTATTTCATGAAGTGTTTGATAATATAAAAGAAAATCCCCACTTTCACAGGCTTCAAACAATTTAAAGGAAATGTCTTTGGTTTCCATAGCATTAAAATCAAAAATTCATGCAAAACAAATTCAAATAAACTGGCCCTTTACTTTTTTAAAGGTTTTGTACTTATATTAAATCCTGGATTATGCTTTTAGTTTGTCTGAGTTAGGTCTTCTTACAGAAGATATGCAAAACTATTATTTGAAACATAGTAATTACAGAGTTTGCTATCAGAATGCACTAAAGAAATCCACCATAGGCTTGCTTTTGGGCAACTGTCTAAAATTACTTCCAACAATAAGCAGGGGTATATAATTTTAAGTTTATGTGCATATGAAGACATGAAAGTCTCCAGCTCCCACTTTTTTCAAGAACTTGACCACTTAATTTTTGTTGACAGTCCCCAGAAATGCCCAGGTGACTTATATCAGCCATAGCATATTCTTTGCACTTAGATAGCTGCCATGGAAATAACCATAGGATTCTTTGGCAAAGTCTGCCTTGGTCCTCACTTGTACTCTGTGCAGAGAGGGAGCTGATGGCATCCACAAAGTGGCCTGTCACATCTAGGTAACACAGTTCTATTGAATAGCTAACACATTTGGAAAATAGTCATGTCACTGAGTTACAGATTCTCAGTCATGACCTGACTCTCTGTATATGATTGTGGTTTAAACAACTTCAGCAAAATGGTCTTTGTAAGTCTGGGTCAGAAACAAAACCCTCTGAAGGACATCCACTGCCTCTGTTGGGTCATCTCATGTCAGGTACAACAATTCCTGATGGATTGACACAAGGACTACATCAGCTCCAATGAGGATATAAAAACAAACTTCTGACAAAATCTTTTGAATTAAGAGTTGGACCAATGCATGAAAATCATCCTTCAAGCCAAACTTACACCAACAAGTCCTTCATTTAAGCTTGCTCAAACGCACAGATTAACTCAACTGCTAGTGCGTGGTTTTTCTCTACTCCCTCTAATTATCTGTGTGAACAAACATTTTTGCCATCCTCTGTCAAGAGGGGAACCTCTTGATAAGTGATTATTTACCTTCACTATGACTGGATCTATAAGGTCTCCAAAAAGAATCAATTTGATACACATTTTTACAGTGTTCTCAAAGAGGGAGGGGAGAAAACATCAGGGTTGCTGCCCTCTTAAACCTCCATGCCTGAAGTCATGCCATTGTGTGACCTCTGCCTCTACTTCCAAGTGCTCTCCAAGAGCATAGTATACAAAATATAGTTTTAGGTATGTAACAAAACACAAAGAATGGAGCATAATCTATAATCAAAAAGTTCCCAGAAGTAATTGCTCACATAGTCAGGAAGGCTCACATAGATGGCTTTTATCCTCATTCTCTAAAAACACAAATTTTATTAACTGGAGACTGATAAAGTACTATATGCATTGAGTAGCTTCAAAAATTGCTGTTAGTACCAGCAAGTCACTTGGTCAGAAGATATGGAAAACATTTATGGTTATAAGCTGTGATATATGGATCCAAACATAGAGGACTTGAAAGCAAACAGTGAAATCAATAATTACATGGCATGTCTGTTTAGTCATGACTACAGAGAGGGATTAACATCCATCACAGACTTCTGCTCTTGTGCAGAACATAGGGAGCCAACAGAGTAATCCAGAGATGTGCCTTGCAGTAGGATAAGACATAGAGAGAAAAAAAAAATAGAAAAGGGAAAAAAAATGGCAAGCCCAAAAGACTTTCAAATATTGTTTTGGAAAAGGCAGAAAAGACAATTTATTAAATACAAGCACAGATGAGAGTGCCTTCAGGGACCAGATTTATAATAATTACTACCTCTACTGACAGCTTCTTGCCTTTTAAACTTTGAAGAAAAGGATGTGGGAGAAGGTCACACAGAAGAACACATTTGTCATCCAAGATGCTGTCCTACATTTCTATGATAAAATAATTTCTCTTACAATACAGTGCAAAGCAATGGACTTCCGCTCCCAAATTATGTTCTGTTAACATGAATCATACTGGAAAAGTGCACTCATTTATTTTCCCCCCTTTCAGGCTCACAATTGTTTCTTCAACTATTTCATTTATGTGAATTTTTGTTTTGTGCTTATGTGAAAAAAATCAAAAACCTCAAACACCCACAAACAAAATCACTGGGACAAGCAAGTGAAATACTGCACAAAAAAAATTGAAACAGCCTGTCTCTATTATGCTTGCTTTCTGTCACAACCTGTTTTGAACCTTTCAGTCAGGACTGTGGTGCTCCTGTGCTGCTATTGGAATGATCTCTTTTTTCTGGCCTTTAGTCTTTTGTCTGAAGAAAGGTGTCTCCCAGGGAAAGTGTCTCACAAAAAATGTTCAGTTTACCATGCATAAATTATACTCAGGTAGACAAATGCCACACTTGCTCTAGGCCAAATTAAAATTTCTTGGTTTTGCTTCCCATTCTTAATTCAACAACAATGCTAATGCTACATCACATTTCACTGTGCTGGATGCAGTCACTGAAAGGATATCTATTTTAAATTAGCAGAAACTAAATGATTAATGCAGTATTGATTGCAAAGAAGTTTGTGAGTAGAGAGTTGCCAAGCCCTTGGTTCCCATACCTTATCAACAGTCAGGTCTCAGACATTCATTTGATGCCTCATACACATCAACTACCTCATTCATACTTAAACAAGATTTAATGTATATTCTTCAAACAGAACAAGGTACTGAGGATAAAATATGTGTCCACCAAAAGAAATAAGTTTTCCCTGTGCTGGAATTTCTCATGTAAGTATATAATCACTTTTACTCTGCCCACCTGACTGCACACAGAGTTCATTAGCTTCATATGTAATGCTCTTTTTTCCATTCATAAAGCTGTGCCAGAATTCAATACAAATGCAGTTTGTGTGTATGCATAACGCATCTGTAATTCATATTGAATTTAAAAATCACCTTTGTATTCTCATATGACATCACTGAGTCAGACTATGCAAACCATTTTAGAGCAGTTGTAGGAATGCATTTAGCCATGTGATAATGATTAAAGAATATAATCCAAAGTGGCTGCTGCACTGCAAGACACAGTCACTTCTGACAACTTCTCTGTTGTTGCTTATATACAACCACCATTACTTTCAAACATTCTCTTTCTTCAGAGGGAAAGTGTAAAAATTAAAAAAAAAAAAAAAAAAGAAAAAGAAGGATTAGAAANNNNAAAAAAAAAGTAAGAGAAGGATTAGATCAAACACTTTTAAAATTTCACTTCCAGTCTGCGGCCACCGTGAAAGCCCCAGTCAGCTTCAAAGCCACAACCTAAGAAGAATCATCTTTTACCCTGACAGAAGTTAGATATAGGGACATGGATTTGAAGGAATTTTTCAAGGCCATTTTCTATATCTGAGAAGCTAAAGCCGTTCCCAAAATAATTTGATTGACATGCATAGACTGAAAATATAGATGGTAGGCAAGTCTTACAGAATACATTTTTGCCCCTAGCAGATGTTATAGACCTTGCAATGGACTTATCAGGATTACCAGACTAATTTAGCTGGCAATCTATATCTTTTGTACAGGTGCTTATCAGTCTGGCAGAAAAGTATTATCACTTAGTACAAGTTTGGGTATTAACAGCTAGCAGTTCTTTAGAGCATATTTTTCTAGAACCAGGTTGATTTTGGTTTTTCTATCTTATTAAGACAAAAAAAAAAATCATTTATTTGCATAAATTTCCCAATTACAAAGTTGCCACTGAGTTCTGTTAAATCAGCTTTCCAGAGCAAGGCAATTATTTTTAACACTGTTTCTCTAGTTTCTACTTTTTATCTGATACACTCACCCTGATTAATATAAAGTTTCAAGCAACAGACAAGCAGAGCAAAACTGAAGTTAAGAGTGGGTTTCTTAGTGCCTAATTCAGCCAAGTTTATGAATTTCACAGAATATTCTGAATTGGAAGAGATCCACAAGGATCACCGAAGTCCAGCTCCTGGGCTGCATAGGACATCCCCAAGAGTCACACCATGGGCCTGAGAACTTTGTCCAAATGCTTCTTGAACTCTGTCAGGCTTGGTGCTGTGACCACTTCCCTGGGGAGCTGCCCAAACCCCCTCTGGGTGAAGAATCTTTTCCTGATATCCAATCTAAACTTCCCCTGACACAACTTCAGGCCATTCCTTCGGGTCTTGTCACTGGTCACCAGAGAGGAGAGATCAGTGCTTTGAACAGAACAAAGAGCTCCTTGTGGTGACAGTAGTAATCCATGCTGAAGATGATGCATTGGCATTTATCTCTGCTGCCTGATATTATGTCATAGCCTGTACAGCTTGTCATGAGTTTCTTTGGAGAATAGAAAGAGACTACTTTCAATTATGAGAAATTCCCAAAGTGCAATGCATGTGTAGCCATATGACTGCTGCTGTTAATACCTCTTGGTGACACCCAGCTGAGTTTCTACAGGAAACAGCCCAAATTCCTGCCTCCCCAACCAGGTTTTCATAACTTCACTGTTTTCCATCACCAATGATGTACATATTTTATGTACATACACATACTCATCTATTTATAGATATGAGCAAGTGAAATTTGTATCCAACATGAAGGTAGAACACTTTGGTCTGACCACTTTTCTCAGTTGATAAAATGATGTCACTAATCTTTCATTGGTGCTGCATTAGATTATGAAACAAAAATCTAATTTCAAAAAACATACTGTCGGCCCATTAGACACATTTTAATGCTTTAATGTGAGATTCTGCACTTCACCAGATGTCTTAAAAACACTTTCATTTCAGTCAGTATATTATCTCAGAATCAAGCTTATCTGATACACTAATGTGAGGAACAAACCACCGTTTAAAATGCCTCCTATTGTGCAATAGTGTTGTTCTGAAACAGTACTGAAACAGCTACCAGAAAATAATAAGGCTATTTATATCTTTAGTGCTTGATAACTCATAAAACTATGTTACATCTAAGTAATTTGGGGGGCATTAAAGCTTTTCAGTGGCTGCAGAATAAACATATGCTAATGAACTAAACAATTTTTTGCATGTAGAAATGAACGTTATCTTTCAAACCAGAACCAAATTCCCTAGTTAAATCTCTGAATATAATTTCCTGAGCTTGTGTGAAGTATTCCTTTATGTATGATTATTATTTTAGTAGCTCTGCTAAAAAAGTAAATCTCTTACATTCATTAAAAACTAATAGTTGCCTTTTAAGCACATTAGTGCAAATGTATTTATCCCTATCACAAGGAATCAGGCTACGCTTTAGTGACATTCATTATCAGAAAATAGTCTAATTTGTCTTTTTTTTTTTTTACAAATGAAGTTTTGTTTACTCAGTTATATTTTTAAAATGAACTCCAAGAGAAACTGTAAAATGTAAATTAAACTCCATGTACTGTTACTTTTGAATCTCCAACAAGCAAAACTTTTAACTGAGTTTTGCATTTTAAAAAGGAAAAAAAGGACTTATTATCCTCAAATGCACACAGGTTATGGCCCACAACTTCTTTAGATGCATTAGCATGTATTATTTTCTCCAGTATTTGAATAAACCCCTTTCTTAATTTCTGCCTTTCCAAGCTGCCTGGTATTTAACAGGCACAAAACAGCAAAATACTTCAATGCTTCAAGAACATAAGGAATAGGTTTAATAGACCTCTATGAAACAGAAAAATAAAGCACAATCTATCCTCCACTACAGAATATATTTCAAATATGAACAGAGAGAAAATGCATAACATCAATTAATTGCTAAAGGAGTCTCTCTGTGTGAAAGGGTCGGCTTGAAGAAGAATATTAATTTGGGTATTTTGATCCTCAGACCTCAGGTGAGTTGTTGCCTGACTCCCTTGAGCTGTACTTGAAACTGCTGCACTCCAGGCATTCAAAAGGAGCTTTCTCTAGATATTATAACTTATGAAAACTGAAATTCAATGATTTTATCACATCTATATAGACTATTTCTTTTTAAACTAAATTCTGTCATGTTAGTCAGAACTCTGAACAGATCTACTGTGTTAGCTCTCACCAGTAAGAGACACAAGGAAAGGTGAGTAATGGCATCAGAAACTGGCCCCTTACATTAGAAAAATCAGTGTTTCATATAAATGTGTACAGACACGCAACTAACAAATGTTATGGAGTTTAAACGCACAATTAATGACAAGTTTGATGCCTGGTTTATTCATACCCTGCACGATTTCTATGGAAAGCTATGGATGTGGTACAGACTGTAAAATTAAGAGAACAGTTGTACAATCGATCCTCTTATTGATTTTAGAAGACTGATAGCAGTCTTGAAAAGCTGAGAAGAGGGAAGCCACTGAAGCCAGAGAAATGGACTAATGAAGCACAGTAATAATCTGAGAGAAGTCAGAGAAAGGGAAAAATTGTGCATCCTCCGATAAGCAACACAAGACAGGTCACAAGTGCCAAAAGGGGAAGGCAGGAAAACTCTCATCCCTTGTAAATTGACTTACAATAAAGTAAAATGCTTACTATGCCTGCTGCTCAGAGCAGTGTGGGACAGGGTGAGCACCTCCCTTACACACATGGTTTCAGCTCCCACTGTGAGGTCTAGCATCTCACAGAGCAATGTCTGCCAGCAGTACTGCTCCCTTGAGTCAAAGGCCAAGATCTGCCTCAACAATCCTAAGCAACACAAGGGAAATATTTTACCTCAGGAAAGTACGTTAAGGCTACCCTGATTATTTTACTTCTTTTGTCACAGATTTTTTCAAATTTGGCAGTCAAGCCTGTAAACTTCTGCTTTGCTTGCATTCAAAGTATCTCTTTTTTTTAACCCATAAAACTTGATTAGTTTGAAAAATGAAGACTACTCAGCTGACAAATACAAGTCACATTAACTGAATCCACTTGTTTCCCAAGAGGCAGCGCACTGTGGACTGACAAACCACAAGAGACTGAGAGCAAGTCAAAGTCTCAGGAATGGCAATATGCTTTCCACCAAGTTGCAAGAATTAGCTTGAGGATGGAATTATCAAACCCTGAGGAAAGTCTTCCCTATCAGTTGTAGCTTCATCCCTTTGATAACTTTAAAATTAAATGAACCAGACATGCTATATAAAAAAAACTTGCAATGAGAGGACTTGCAACACCATTACTTTACCTCTTTTGCTCAGTAGGGAAGAAATACAGGATTTTCTACAGTTTCTTCACAGTTATAATTTATTTCTTGTCCCAGCTAACCTCTCCTTATGCCCTCTGTTGGTCTTCCCTAAACTGTATGTTAGGGATAACAATGCTGGACATGCTCTGCTTCGACTTTATCCCCAGCTTTGATGAGTACAGAAAAACCCTACAATGATTCAAGGCATGATCTGAAGGACTTGACTTATGCACTGTGGCAGGATGCCAGATGCCACCAAAGCTGCTCTATCACTCCCCTCCTCCGCTAGATGTGGAGTGAAAATACAGTGAAAGGCTTGTGGGTCAAGATAAGGACAGGGAGAGATCACTCACCAGATACTCTCATGGACGAAACAGACTTGAGTCAGGGAGATTAGTTTAATTTATTACTAAACAAAGCAGAATAAGAGAATGAGAAATAAAACCAAATCATAAAACACTTTCTCAGGCTTAACTTTACTCCAAACTTTCTCTACCTCCTCCAGCCCCAGTGGCACACAGGGAGGGGGAATAGGAGCTGTGGTCAGTTCAGCACTCCTTATCTCCGCCACTCCTTCCTCCTGATGGGGAGGACTCCTCATGGTCTTCCCCACAACATGTACGTGAATCCTCCTGTGCCTGGCAGCATCTCTTTCCCTTTCTTCTTCACTGACCTTGATGTCTGCAGAGCTCTTTCTCTCACATATTCTCACTCCTCTCTCTGGTTACAGTAGCTCCTGACCAGTCTTCCCCCTGGGGAAATTTGGTCTACTGAACAAGTAAGCTTCTCAAAGAAGCAACCCCTCTACCCCTTACCCTTTCTGCACAAGCCCAAAACATTTTCTCATTTTCAGGTTTACAGGAAGCAGCTTCATAGAGAATTGCTACTTACAGACAGCACTAAGAACCCCAAGTATAAGATGTCTTTTAATATGTAAAATACTTTCCCTTATTTTTTTCTAATCTATATCTTCACAAAGGAGCAAAGGACGTTTAAATGTTGCTATTACCCATTATCTTCAGTTATGATAATTTGTATGTATGAGGAAATTTTTGTATAGTACACATTGAATCAACTAACTTGACAACCACCTTCTCTGAGCTTCATTTAGGTTAATGTTAGGAATGTAAAGTTTTTAATTTGCTTTTCTCTAATGGTAGCTGGAGAGAGTATTTCCACAGGATATTCAGAGCATCCCTAGGGCTTAAACTATCATGAAGTAGAATGAAGAGAGAAAAAACAAAGAAAAAAAAATCAACAAGCAGATATAACAACAAGTCTTACATATATTACTCATCCTATAATCCAGTTGAGAGAAAAAATTGTTTTATTAATTAGGTCATAAAATAGTCATCAGTGTGTGACATGTGGGACCCCGATATTAGATTCCATGGTTTATTTAAATTTTTCTTTATATTTCATTCCTTCTCATTCCTTAATTTGTCATCTGTCTTTGGATTCCTTGATGTTAAAAATAGAAACAGAAGTCTGTCTGTATTTGGTGTGTTATAACTGAATTGTAACTTGCTCTTTTTTATCAAACTATCAGGTATCAGGAGCAGCAATTCTCATCTGCACAGAAGAATCACTTAAACATCAAGGACATTTTAAGGTGCAGTGGAAGTAATTTTAAAGAGAAGAGAAAAGCTCTTCAGTATTCTCAAATTTTTATTGTGACCCTGAGCCTATTTTAACAGAAAGAAAGAGGGAGGTATCTGTCAATCTAAATTGGAATAGGACAGGACCCCAGGGAAGATTCTAAATTCTGTGTGTTTTTCCTATTGAATCAATGTGAAGTCTTTCATTTCTGTAGTAAGTTATACCCATTTTCAAATAGTGTTACATGTCATATGCACATATACTGAAGATAAGAAACCAAACAAAATGCAAAAGTAGATACACTTATATCTCAAAATGTAACCTGAATAAAACCTCCACTTCCAACATAACTCAGACCAATGACACCTTCATTTTGTAACCATATTGTAACTGCACTATAAAACTTGGTTTTAAAAGTCATGGAAGCTTAGTGGCTTGAATTATGCTAAATCAAGGATTTGGGACAAAGTAACTTCATCATCCTATTTTCAAGTTTCAGATAAAATAATATTTGAAATACAGCTAGTATAATCATTGGATAATTATTAAGACTGGATATTCCAGGAAACCCTGCCAGTAATCTAAGGTCAGCATTCTCATAACACTGAAGATTTCCAGTACAAATCCTGTAATAAGGATTTCTTTGGCTGACATAACAGGACTTGGAACAAATGGGTAATTTTACATAGAAAAGAGTACCTAAAAGTTTAATCATCTTTTCCTCTATTCTCAAGCTTTACTGCTCCTATTTATTCATACTGACCTATTTGGAAAGTATTTAGTCCAGCAACTTCAATATTGTATTCAGAAATTATTTATCCCTATTTTACCACACTGTTATTTTCTCCTAAGCGTTCCTCTTTGCCCCCACATCTGTGATTACCTTGGCATTGCTAGAAATCGCATTTTACTACGTTTATTTAATAAAGAGCAATTCAATTAAGTGATGCAGGAGTATTCTGAAATTGCTCTCTTTATCTTGTACACGTGTTAAATATTGTCAATAAAGAAGAATTCTGCTGTATTTTATGAGGGACTATACTTATATCATAACTCACATAAAATATAAAAAGACAAAGACTTGTACAGTTTGAAAGGCTTATCCCTTTCTTATATTCTGCTTTGAAATTATTTACCATATTTCTATTGCATAATGATCTACCCGTTTTGCTCGGATTAAGAGTTTATTTTCCAAAGAGTATAACTTCAAAATGACAGAAACCATTTCAAAATGTCAAAAAAGCCTCCAAAAAACCTAAAACCCCCAAACCCCTAATCTTTTAAAGGAAAACTGGAAATTGCTTTACAAACATAAAAATAAATCACTACACTAGAGTTAAACATTCTGACACTTTCCAAATAAAACATTTAACTTTTCCACTGTGAAACAACTAGAAAGGCTTTCCAAGCATTTTTAAACACAATTCTTCTAAATTAAATTTACAGGCCTTTCATTACCTGTTTTACTCTTTCAAACTAATACTAAGAAATTCTTCTTAGGAAACAATGAGCTTTTCTTGTGGGTTCTGAAGTCCATACTTTGTGTAACTAAGGATCATGACCTTTCCTCTGAATGGTCTCAGTGAAATACTGAGACCATTGTAAAAAAATTTTCTCATTGTGAGTAAAAGTGTTCTTATACTTTATGCTTGTAAAAACTATCAACAGCCATGAAATTCCAAAAAAAACCCAGAGCATAGCAATTTTAGGGAACCTTTCATGGAAGTATTTCACATTTCCTACTCTAGTGTAGTGCTTTTGTCAACTGTTATCCAACTAATATAGAATTCATACGCAGAATCAGGAACCACCACTAGACATTCCCCTTTCCATCGGGAGAATTCAGTGCAGGATCCAGAGAGGAACTGGCTGAAGACTTTTTATCTTTCTACAGTTCTTGACATTCTGGCAGAACTCCTTAAGAAATCTTATTCAAGTATAAATACCACAAAACCAAACTTACAGAAGGCTTTTGAAATCTGGCTCTCCAATCATCTTCTGGAGCCTCTTATTAAATAACACAAGGAATAATCCATATTACACGCTCAAGGCAATTTTATTCAGAATACAGAATCATGTGTTTTAATTTACAAATATTAGATGCCAATTCTTTTCCTATGAGTCTTTTATATTGCTTAAACAACCAAGGATGACATAAACATGTTAGATGCTCACTATATAAATGACAGTGGTGAGAAATGAAAGTGGAAGCACAGACAGCCATGCAACCATTTGTTTAGAAGACTCAATTACCACTTTCATACAGAACTTGATTCAGTACCATTTCTGACACTGTTTCCTATTGTTGCAACTCAAAATTTATAGGGAAGGAGCTTTCACTTTTCACTAAATGGACCCAAACTTGTAGACCTCCTGTCACTTTAAAACCATGCAAAGACAATGTTTAAGCAACAGACACTTTCAAATAAATAATGCAAAGCACTCGAAGCTACGAATGTGGCTGGCAGAGATGGAGCACTGTTTATATATCCTGTCTGGCCTGACTCAGTGAACATATTAGGCTTTGTATGCAGTACAGACAAACAAAGAACACAATGAATTACAGCCACACCTCAGAAAAGCTATTCTTATGGAAATACACATAATGTTTTTCAGTATTTATAGATTTGGTAGTTACACCCCGCATATCATTAAACCATGAAGGCAAAATAAAGTTAACTTTGAATTAGTTAAGCTTCTGATGATTAATTAGGCTAGTATCACTCTCTCTCAAGACTGCTCTCTTAACCAAATCAAAGGAGGTGACTGTCCCACTCTGCTTTGCATTGGTGCAATCTCACCTCAAGTCCTGTGTGCAGTTTTGAGCGACACAATATAAGAAAGACACAAGGCTATTACAGAGTGTCCAAAAGGAGGGCTACAAAGATAGTGAAAGGTCTGGAGAGGAAGGCATATGATGACTGGGTAAGGTCACTTGCCTTATTCAGCCTGGAGAAGAGGAAACTGAGGGGAGACCTAATGGCTGTCACAGCATCCTCACAAGTGGAAGCAGAGCAGCAGGTACAGATCTCTTCTCTGTGGTGGCAAGTGACAGGGCCATGCCATGCCAGAGAATGCCATGATGCTATGTCAGGGGAGGTTTAGATTGAGTATTTGGAAAAGGTTCTTTACCCAGAGGGTGTTTTTGAGAAAACACAGCAGACCCTGTTTGCTTAGTACCTCATATGCTATCCTGACAGAGTCAGTTTATTGAATCAGTGTGGAAACCCCATACTCGTCTCCTTGACTGAAAATATAACAGGTAAGCTCTTTTAAAAAGTCACTTGTGTCTTTAATATAATATGCTCATGTTCATAACACTTAGTGCAGCTGCAAATACCCAAGGACAAAATAACACAATATCATATAGCCCTGAGATAAATGTCATTGTAGATAATATTTTAACATCTTATTTAGTATCACTCACATTTCAATGCCTTAAAATTGATGATTAAAAAATCAGTGTCTAACCACAAGGGCTCTTTGCCTGTGGTCAATTCAAGTTCATGTCACATCCATGACATCCATTCTACTAGATCTAATAGAGTTTGCTCTATTTTAACTTTTGTGGCTGAAATGTAGAAAGAAAACTAAAACAGAAGTAAGCATTGATGAGTAACCAGTGAGCAACAGCAGTGTGGGAGACTGGAACTCTAAGTAGTATGTGAATTATTCAAGATAGGAACATGTCTGCAGTAAAAGGTAGCATAACTTCTTGCTGATTGTCCAGGAGGCATAAGTTACAATTTTCTCTAGGCAACATAAATTTGGTTGGGTAAACAAAAGTTACACATGGAGGATAACACATTTAAATTTAGATTTCTTGCTCCATAATTGAAAAGCAAAATGGAATAACAATTAATTTGCCTATAGCCAAGTTTTCTCCCATTTCTAACCCTTGTAAAACTCAAAACTGTCTCACTTCATGTCCCAGATCAGAGCTTCCCATGACACTTAATAAATTAGGGAAGAATATGCCTAAGTAGGAATGGGAACAGAGGAAGAGTGGGTGCATTACCACAACTGTAGCTTTCATACTGTGACCACTTGTGCATCTAAAGCCAGATGATCAGAACAGCCACTTGTAGGACTGGAATCACACCACAGGGTATGACTTTGAGGAAGGTGATTAGAGTTCTGTTAACCTTGAGCAAGAAAATCGTAAGCTAACACAAACACTCTATGCCACAGTTTTCCTAAAGGCAGAAAAATCTGCCTTTTCACTTTGCTGACTCATGTCATAGCTGAACAGAATAATTACTTCTCTGAAAGCACAGCTGGGATGGAAAAAGGACCTGAAGTCTAATCTAATCAAATCTATTTCCTGCAAAGCTTTGACAGCATTCTGGCCTAAGTAGATATCTATCCCCAGTAAAGTTTTATCTCCATGATGCTGAGACAGATCAGTCAAAGCCATGACACCATAAAAGGAAACCTAAACAGAAATTTTGAGGGGTTTTTTTTGCCCAGAAATCTTTTATTTTCACTATCTCACTTTGTGGGAGTACTGAAAGTATCAAAATTCACTTAGATTTGTACTGAGATGAACACTTGCTGTATGTTTCAACTGCTCAACTCCTACTAACAATAAGAGGAGACATTCCAGTGAAACTGATGCAAAAATACAATAAAATCGTAATAAAATAGACTGCTGTCAACATGAGCTATTTTTTGATGACAGGTGCCCACAATTCACACTTTTGCCTGCAATAGCAGCAAGGAAACCCTCCCCTCTCTGCTGGGACTTAGGCTGCCTCCCACTTAAACCAGGATGAAACTACATCATGCTGGGAGTTACTACTCTGCTCTTGAAAACTGATTCAGATTCATCCTGCAATAACCTCAATGTCTCATTCAGTTTCAGCATAAGATTAAATGTTTTCCTTAGTTAAGGAAAACAAATATTCAAAACAAATATGTGTTGTGTTCATCCTTGGAGATTTTCAAGGTCTAAAAGCTGTGAGCAACCTGGTCAGGTCTCACAGCTTTTTGTCTTTTCAATCTCTCTCTGCTTCAGACCTCTAGAGGTCCTTTCCAACCTGAATTATCCTTAAAAATGGATAGGTCTAATGGATTGAAAATGAATATGGCAGATGTTCTTAGAAATTAAATGAAACATTTTTTAGACAAAACAGGATCATCAAGGCAACTGCAACTGCTCTTTGTACTCTTTATTCTCATCACGTCTTGTTTTAAATTATTGTAATTGCCTGCAGTAGAAAATTTGTCTTAGTACGTGCATACAAGTCAAATCCCAGTCAGAAACTCCTCTGTACAGCAGATGAATATTCATCATGGATGCATTTATGAAGCAACTCTTCACAAATATTTGTTTCTCAAGGTGAGTTTCAAAAGCCCCCCACCCACTAAAGTTATGAAATATCTCAGATTCAAGACTTGTTTGTATTGCAGTGCTTGTTAAGGCAGTAGCAGGACCTGCCTCCATAGAGGAGCTATTGCAAGATGCTACTGCTTTCACCACACAGTAACTCTGTTGTGCCAACACTGACCCACATATAGGATGCACACGTGCAGTTTAATCTTCTAAAGCACCAGGACTGAGTGAGCACCCTGAGTATCCTCCTGACAAGGCCCTTGCTCCCACCGAAGGATTGGCACCAATGATCACCAAGAGCAAAAATTCAAAAATAAAGAGGAGTTATCGTATAGGGAAATGTTAGCCCAGAAACACAGAAAACTAAATAATTAATGACACATTGTGCATTTACTCTAGAGTGAGGTAATACAATAGCAGCAAGATGGGAGACAACACATTCAGAGACAGCATTATATACCATTCTGTTGTATGTAGGCCATTTATAGAGGTACATTATTCACAGCTATTCCTCTCTATGCATTTTTAATTGTTTTGTTTACGTGATAAAATGTGACTTGCAGCTTGAACTAAGATAAAAAAGTAATTCTTTATGTAAGCCATAATTAAAATGAACAAAATTTGTGGCCATGACAGCTACCAGTGAAAGGTAATGGTTCAGCAAAAATCAATCAGGTGAAAAATTAGCTAGCTATTAAAAGGAAATAACTTAATGCTATTGCTAAATTCAAAATAGCAGGTTTGAATAGGAGTTTTCTTTGCTACCAAACACAGGAATAATAAGTAGGAATTTTTCCTATACCGTTCATCAAAGTTACCATCTATTGTTTTGATGCCTGCTCCCTGACTACCATGCCCAATGAAAATCCCCAGAAAAATTTTTACTTGACCCAGTCTGTCAAACTGTGAGAGCCTTATGATTCTAGCTGTACAAATAGTAAAGCTAAAATTAGAACAAAAAGGACAACTGTAGACTTACTTAACATTTTTTTATTTGCTCTACAACTTACAATACCAGACCTGTAAAAGGAAAGTGGATATTAGAGACCTCACAAATTACTTTCATATAGGCTTCTGTGAAAGCATAGAGAAAAACATGGTTTTCACACTGAGAATCCTTAGTATTTCAAGGCAAATTTCCAGTGCCAGTACTGAATTATGGCTTGAACTTTGATCATTTGTTTGTCTTATCCATAGAAGAAAATTTATCTACATTCACAAAAGCAGTCTGGAAATTTTAATGCAAAGTTATTTTCCAGCGGGAAGAAAAGCCATTTCTGCAAAGCTACCAATTTCAGAAAGACAAGTCTTATTTCATTATGGGAGAAAATTAAATCCCAACTACTTCTTACTGTGAATTAGGAGTTAATAAGGGGGAAGAGTATCTCAACTCTTTTCTTGGTCATCTACTTGTGAAAAAAGAGCTTGTAATCAGGTCAAAAGATGGTAAAAATTATGTAGAAATTGTCAAATTTCATAAATTTAAAAATACATAACTAAAAATTCTAGTAACAACCTCATAAGCTAAAGTCAAATTAATTATCTCTTTTTTCCTCTGGTAATCCTTTTATGTTGGAGAATCATATTTCTCTTTTTTTGATAAATTTGCAAAAGAAAAAAGCAAACAACTCCACATTTTTAACAGACCCGGTTTTATTCTCTGGATGGTATCAACTATATTATCAGACCTTTCACCAAGATTTAACAAGAATCATCAGTAGCCCTGAGTTACTTCCACAGAGTCCTTCCAAAAGAATGGAAAATTACTGTATAGACCCCTTTCACTCATATAAATTCTAAAAGTTTATTATTGCCACTTCTCCATCTCTGTAGCTGTCAACTGAGAAGCAGCAAAAAATTCAGTTCTTTCTTGTTCTTTCAGCCCTTAGAAGAGGTGGCTGGAAAAGCTGATGAGACAACAGAACTGGAAAGCCAGCAGATTACAGATAATACCTAGACTTATCTTTTGCATAAAAAGAATTTACTCAGTGCCAAGCAGAATGAGAAGCTAAAGGAGCCTTGAAACATGTTTAAAAATACAAAACCAAAACAAAACAATAAACCAACCCACCTCTTACCAGTAGAAAGAGAACCACTTAAAGGGAATTTCCTCCTCCAGAGTAATCCCTAACAAAAAGCAGTATCTGCTCTCAGAACAGTAAGACAGTCCATACCTTCAGACGATGTCTACATTTTTGTCTCTTTAAACTCACACCACCACTGATTTGGCACATAATTACAGGTCAAACAAATTTCTGTTTCTGTCTGGGGCTGATCAGATGTTTTTTGCCCCTCATTGTAAAACTGGAATTGGCAAGCAGTGCTGGCAATCACTGCTTTCCCATTTAATTATTGCAACTCATCTAGGAATGCAGCCACAGAGCCTGAAAATGTTCCAACTGGTACAAAAGCCTCCCTGCTTAGCAACAGGGATAGAATAAACGGGATCATCTGAGTGCTACTCTTTCTGCGCGTGCTCTTTACACAATTAAGGACCTAGTCTGCTCATATGTGCAAAGACACTCTGGAGACTGGAACTGCCACAAGAGCTGCACCCATGTGATCCTTTTTTATAAGGCATAAAAGCTACTTAAGAATTCCCTACTACCTATGCCCAGTGTTACTTGAATTAATCCTAACTATGTACTTTATCTAAGGTGCCCATCTATAAATCAGCAAACAGATACAAACAAAATTCTCAAAAGCGTAACTGTGAACTGCTGCTACTATAGAAAGAAAATATGCTCTTCTTCACATTTTATTATGAAATATTTGCTGCTGTGTAGGCACACACATCTATGTGTGTTAATAGTCATACTATCAGCTATCAAGAAAATTACAGCCAAGTAAAACAAATAAAAACCAAAACTTACCACTTGCATTTTGTACGTCCCGACGGATTATGCTGTCATTCACAGACAAGAAACTGTTTGCACTTATTAAGTGTGATAAGTTAATTTCATCTGCACATAGTTATCTCATAATTTTCTTTTGTAAATTGTGCAATATTGTAACAGGACATCAGACTTCTTAGTATCAGTCAGTATGTAATTAGAGCATGGTGAGAAACTGCTGTAAGCAGTTATGAAATCCTTAGGTTACTTTTATCCACACCTTACTCCCTCCCACCAAAAACTCCCTTCCAAGCCAATTAAGAGCAAATTGCTCATCAAAGCAAAACTCTCCATGCATTTAACTCAGGTGTGTAATTCCTGTCTCCTCTCTCAATGTCCTGGCAATCTACTTTTAAATTCCAAGGGAAATTAAAAAAAAATAAAAATTATCATTAAGGTCTTGAGAGCTTTTTGTCTCTGCATATGTATAAAACATTGTTTACAATCCATGAAACTGAATATACATCTTCCTCTGATTTGACACCTTGCAACCATGAATATGGAAGTCCTCAGCTCTATTCAGTAGGAAACATGATCACAAGGCAATAATTTACAAGACCTAAAAATAGATCAGTGAAAGCTCTTATTCTCCTAACTGTAAATTCCTAACTGAAAAAGTTACCATGGAGCAAAGGATAAGAAAGGAGTCTATAGAGCATTCAAATACCAAACACCACCTCAAAACAGTGATTGCAGAAAAAGCAGACATTACAGCACAATCCAGTTCTTCCAATTTGCAGAGATTTCCTCATTCCATTGCTCAGAAAACTCCCCTCTGTTGCTATCTCAAATATCTTAGAGGCTTCTATCTTCTTCTTCTCAATATATTTTCCTATTTTTAGTTTTCAGTTCAGGGCCATGTTTAGCTGTCACTTCCACAACATGCAATAACTCTTAACAAAAAGGGGACACAAATTTATAATGGTAACTGCAACATTTCTATAGTGACCTGGAGCAAAGCACTCCAATTATAACTAAAAATAATGGGCTTATCAATCATTCTCGGCTATCTGTAAAATCCCCAACCACTGCCAGTCCCTATATAACCTGTCAGAATTTTGATAATCCGGACAGAATGACTGTGAAAGCTACAGGTTTATTCATACCATTGTGTGTAAAAGGCACCCACATCAACTCGTGTATATCTCTGAAAGAAAAAAAAACTCTAGGGTGGTGGAGGAAGAAAAGCACCCCACAAGATTCAGATTAGCATAAAAATCTTCTTTGTAAATTATTTTTGTTCTTGAGTTGAACGGTGCCTATGAAAATATTGATCAGTTAGTATTTGCCCCCAAATAATTACAGCTAGCATTCAGTTCTCTGAAATGCTTTATAAAGGACAGTTTCTATGTACTTTTAAAGACATGTTTCTGGGTCTCAAATAAAATTCCAGGACTGCCAAATTCTTGTTTAAACCTCAGGTCAAGGAAACTGTTCAGCTTTAACTTAACATCTCTTTGAACAATGTCAAGAACATCACAAAGTGCCAAACCAACTAGAGCTGCATGAAGCTGATAAGAGACAGATAGAACATTCATGCAAAAATCAAGCTAGAAATCAATAGGGGAGTCTGGATTTAAACTGAAAGTCATTTTTATAGCTGAGCTGTTAGTATCAGTGGGAACCTGGAAGCTTACTGCCATGTGCTTTCTCAGGATAAGCTCTGAGACTCGTTTGTTGCATGTCTTCACATCTCCTGGCTTGTACTCAAGAGTGGAGATTATAACTAATTGTTTGCTTGGACATGGGACCAAGTTTTCCCTCATGCCTACAGTTACTCTTCTCTAGCTGAAGGCACCAACCAGAACATCAATAGCCTTGGCAGCAGCAAAAAGAAAATTTCTCAGGCATGAAAGACCGGCAGAGCTCTTTCTCCCATCACCATGCCACAGTGGCACCCAGCAGATGATGACTCACTCACATATTTCTTCTGCATGTCAGGGGCCAAGCAGTGAGGAACCAGACCCAGACAATGTTTAAGGCACTCCTGAGCACACTCTGAGCTATACAAGAGGTCAAGGCAAAAGAAATAAGAACATTTAACCTCTTTCTCCCCTGCAGTACTGTCAAGTATTCCTAGTACATAGAGAGCACAGGTAAGGGTAAGAATAAGATTCATTACATATTCTGATTTCCATTATACTATTCATTAACCAACTCTACTATTTCACCAACTCATCTCAAGATCACCTGGAAATTAGCTACAGATGGCAAATAATTTGAAAAAATAATTTCAGGGTTTTAATGAAATACTTTTGAAATAATCATGTCTAATATTTTGAGCAGCCTAAATATTTGGCCCAAGGACACATATTTGCAAAGAACTTCATATCATCACTGTGTTTGGTGTTTGTAACAAACCAGCAAAAGTTAGCTCAAAGTAAAAAATAAGTAGTATCTCTTTTTGCATCAACATTGGTGACTAACAAATTTTTCACAGCACTACAGTTTAAATGATTATACGGGTTCAAAGCAATTATTAACACAATTACCATTTCCAACAAAGTGACAATGACTTGGATTTTCTGTGCAGACCTTTGGTGTGTTCATGTATATATTTTCTTTGAAACAAGTTAATGAACTCTTAGGAATTCAAGGTAAGTGCTGAATCAAATTTATTCAAGACAGCTCCCTTTTAATTTATTACATGTCAAAGGATGAAATCTTTCTTGGGCAGTCATTATTAAACTAATATTATTATTATTATTTAATAAAATGTTCCTTTATAGGTTTTTCAGATAAACAAGATACAAGAGTTTACCTATCCTACATGTGAGATGGGTATTGTGGAAGACCCAGACCCACCATAATGGGTTAATCATGATCAATTACAATGACCTCACAATCCATGGAACTGTGTCCATCTACATTTCTGTTGCAGAAGCATCTCTAGGCAATGATAATACTAAATTTGCTGGCTCCATTTTTGCATTTTGCATGTTGAGTTTGCCAGTATACACTTTGTTTTAATTCACTTGCTATGACAGCTGGCCTTCTCTAGAGATCAACCCTAGTTCTGATGTATAAAGATGAATTTTCTGCCTCAAGGAGATCAGTTTGCATAGTCAATAACAATATTCCAGCAGTGAACCAGAAGACTCTACATGTGGTATCACAACAGAAAGCTCCAGATCCACAGATGGCTTCTTTCCAAAGAGTGGGTTGCAAAATGCATATGAAGCAAACAACACCTATACACGATCTAAAGCAGGTTATCTCACTACATGGCCTAAATTGCTACAGTAATCAGTCTTGTCAGTCCCCTATGGAAGACTGTTGTTTCCTTTTATTGAAAAGCAACTTATGAAAATAGACTCAAGAGAACTGTACATCAAAACTGGAGTGAACTTGTCATTCTAATGTGCAATAATTAGTTATTTCAATACCTAGTGATTCATAGAATAAAAACATGCAATTTTAGTTAGGATGTTCTGTATGAGTTGCATTCCAGTCATTATCTAACGGCATTTTTCTGAACATCAGTGCAAACCATGAAGTGGAAAGTCAATGACAAAAGTTAAATCCCAGCTATGTTATTATATTGAGACAGAATGTCTTTCTTGCACTTCATATTTATCTGCATTCCAAATTGAGGCTAAAGATAACCAGAATGCAAAATAATTTCTCAAAACTATCAAACAATATTAAGTAGCTATTAGCATTAAAGTGACCTAAAAATGGTCACATTAGGAACTGCAATAAAAAGGATAAGTTTACAAATATAATTATTATTTTTGTTACAGTAGTTCTTAAAGACACCACACAAGACTAGGTAGCTGTTAAAACACAGAAATAATGGGTTCTTCATACTGGACACCATGGTGCTAGCAATCAGGACTGCTTGAAAAATTGCCTGGGTGCTTACAGGAAGTAGTAGCAACTGTTTGGAGGCAGATGACATGGCACATCAAAGGATGACGGAATACTGTATTCTTTAGATGGGTAATGAACTGGCTGAGAAGTGAGATTATAGGTTACAGCTGAGCTATATATGCACTGATGATACAGGAGATTTGAGTTACCTGCCTAATGTCAGCTGGGAAACATGCATTAGGTTCTAAATTGTATACCAAGTCTCTATACACATACACACCAGTATTTTCTTATCATGTTATTTATGGAGTTGGGAATTTTGTATTAAGGGTAATGTTAAATTTCTCCCACTGCACAGATTTAGCTCACAAAGCCATATCTGACACTCCATCTATTTTTCATAATGTATGCTCCCTGCTTGTTCTTAGCACTTCTTTCAGCCCGATAAGGAAAACATCAGCAAGCTGATTAATGACTTTCCCCCTTTTCATTTTCTAGTTCTCATGTATTTGAACAATACAGAAAAGTTTGAGTTACAAAACACTACAGAAACACATGCTATTCAAAGTATCCTTCCATCTCATTTCTGTAAGGTTTCACAATTTAAAAAAAAACACTACAAAATAAGTCTAAAACTTTATTCTGCTTATTATTGCAAATACTTCTTTGTCAATAATCTCATTACAGCATTATGCAGCCTGTTAGTTGCTACATTCATCACTAAGATAGATATGGGAAAATACTGTAGCCCAGGTGCCACTTTTCTAGGCAGTCTCTTAACTGCTGGCAAGTGTTAATGCTTGTGCTCATGGACTGCTGAGGTTGGGCCCACACCTGCAGCATCTCTTTGGGTAAAGTATTGGATTCGCTTCTCATGGGAACTGGAACTCATGGAGGGTACACTAATCTGTGTCCATGTTAGAGTAAATGAGGGGTCAGAGGGCAGCTGCTGCTGCCCACAGGAGGACCTCAGAATTGGAGATACTTCTGGATCTTCCCCATTGGGCTCATCCTGTAACAGCTGCTTAAAAAGTCATATTTCCCAAGTAAGGGTTCTCATAACTGTGCTACTACCCTTTCTGTGTTCTGTTTCCTCAGTGTGTCAGAAGAATGTTAGCTCAAATTATTTATACTTTCTCGAATAAGTGCAAATCCATGCTTTTAATTTTTTTTTTCCTCAAAGACTAATATTTTAGTTCTGGAACCCTGAGCCAGACTCTTACTTCAAGTTCACTAACAGACTGATTTCCATTGTTTAGGTGTGCATGTGTGTGTTAATAAGAATTAATAAATTGGAGCTTTATACTGTCTTTAATGTATTGCCAAGGCAGATAAATCTTATTATCCCTAGTTAGAAATATGGAAAATGAGACAGGGGAATAATATGATTCATTTAAAATATGACTGCAGACCCAAAAATAGAACCCATGTTCTTCTACCACATTATATAGGAATTGGCCTAGCAGGGGATTTGGAAACTGGTTTAAATAACTAGGAATTCGTTAGGTATTCTGCACTAAATATGACCTTCACAGTACCTAAGTGTTTGTTTAGTCTTCTTCTTTTAAAATACTGATTCTTTTTCCTAATTAATCTCTCTTATATTCTGACTTGGTAATGACATATAAAGTAGCTAAATTAAGAAGTGCTGGAAATCTCATAGGAAAAAAACCAAAAACAACACCACCTTTTTTTTTTTTTTTTACTAAATTGTTCAATGTAAGAAAAGAGTGAAAGGTAATTATCATCCAGATAATCTTTACAGAACTGGAAGCTTAAAATCTTTTTGATTAGCCAATTACTAGTTATGGATCAGGCACAGTTAACAGTGTGTATGTATATATTGATGTTATCTTTAGAGATATATATATTCATATGCATAAATTGATGTATTTTTTGACTTTTACTTTTTTGACTTATTCTTAAAGCCTGTGACATCACCGTAGAGAATTATTTTCCCCTCTGTAATAAAACAGCTTTCATCTGGTAATCTGTGTAATTTACCAAGTAAAAAGTCAAATTTATTTTCAACACATTTTCTTGGAAAAATGCTGGAAATCAGTTCTGTCATCACTTTCTCACACAAACTCTGCACTTTTTCTTGTCACAGATTAAATGTCTGGCCCTTCTGATTGTAAAACACTAGTTATTTAATATTAAAAAGACCGTCAGGTCAGCTGTGTTGATCATTACATCACTTAGCCAAAATATTCACTATTTATTCTTGTTTGAATTCCATTCACACCTGAAAAATACTTTATTTATAAATGTGCTGGTTAAATCAGTATTTGCTTGAGTTGCTAACTTTTAGCCTCCCATTCCACTGTGCTTATCAGCTTAGCTAAATTCTGGCAAACATTGTGCTATGGCATCTACTATCAGAGAACAGGAATGGGCTTTTCAGATTTTTATGAAGGTTTTTCCTCTCCTCCCCTCCTCCCTCTAAAGACATTTCTTTCATTCAGGGATTTCTGCCTTCAAGCTTCAAAGAAATTGTGTTCCCTCTAAGCTAGTGATAAAAATATCCACATTTACTTTTAGAGGATCTGCACCAAATAGATCTTTAGCATAAAAGCTCCTCAGCAACTGATGAATTTTATTTAACTAACTCTAGATTAGTATTACAGATAAATAAAATAATTACTATGCAAAGTTAAGTCCTCTTAGATTAACCCTGATGACACAAACAAGTTGTACGATTTCAAAGAAAAAATAAGTCAGATGGGTATGAAATATTGTGAGGGGGTTTTTAAAGATTTTTTTTAAGATTGAAGGTTTTATAAATATATATTTTTACAAATACAGTAATGAACAGCAGGAATATAATTATTCACAAATAGTTGAATATATCACTATTCAGTATTTGTGAAATTAAGGCCAGAGTTTTGGGCTCTTTTTTCTTTATTGTGCAGAAATCTGGTCCAGATCAGCCATTACGTTAATGCATAAAAATATGCAAAGCAAAGCTTTTGTGTCTTTCTGAAAGAGTATATTCAGGACAAAAAAGAAAATAAAGAAAAAGAAACAAAGAGTGCAAAAAATGAAATCTTTTAAACAATTTCACTTTGACTGAATTGCAGAATGCAATACTGAGCACAATACTAATCACAGAGAAAGCACTTTCCCAAAATAAAAGCTCATTTAAATGAACTATTCTTTAAATAAGTAACATTTTAAGATAACCTTTTCCTTGTTAAATAAAAAGATAGAATCTTATTGTTTGCTTGCTTGTTTGCATGCTTCATTATGAAGTAAATACTGTGTGCGTGGAAAAAAACTAAATGGACCTTTAAGGAAAGTAAAGGAAATTGAACAACTAAGTAACATTTTAAGCTGAAGTCTGTTATTTGAGCAATATTCTGGACATTAGCAAGATATAATTTCTCCAGCTCCTTTCCAGCTTCATTACGAAACCTTTTGTGCACACTATAGTAAGGAGGGATTCTCTTCACAGCTTTGGGAGGTTTTTTCCACCAGGCTGCTGTCAAGATTTCCCAGGAAAATACATACATTAGGAAGGACTCAGTTGTGTCGCTCTGGCTATTGCTACAGGTGAGGTCTTATTCCAGTGCTGTGATTTTGTTTCTTCTTATTCCCACATCCACACTCTCTAGACTGAAAAGCAAAGGCACTCAGTCCTCTTCCCACTGCAGCAAAATGGAGCTTACTGCTAAGGAAATTACAGACCTTCAAAATAAACAATTCTCAAAATGAAGACCAGTTTAGTCCAACCAGGAGAGTCCCATTAGGCAGGACATGAAGCAAGGACTTCAGAGGAACAAGAACTAAAATATCAAGCATACAAAAATTAGTTTAATGACACAAGCAAACAGGAATATTAAATCATCTTTCCGCTTTTCAGCATAGCATCTTCATATCACTTTCTAAAAACTATTTTGAAATGTGGAAGCATTACTACATTTAGGTAGCATACTGAAGCTAATTTTTTATAAATGTATGTCCCTAGACAAACATATAGGTATTTTATGTGTGTGTATATGCATAAAATCAATAGAAAAGAGACCCTATCTGAAATTTAATATTCAAAGAGTAAACAAAATCTGACTGAATAAATTTGTTACCAGTAGTGGGAAATAGCTGGCTTGACAGGACTGTGAACTTGCTTAAGGGCAAAGCTTAACAGTTATTTGTACTTCCCAGAGAGACTTTACCATTACAACTTTAAGTAGGTAGTATATAAAAACAAAGTCCTTTCCAAACTCAATATGAATTTTTTCCCTTCACCTTTGGGTAAAGGGGGAATAGGCTTACTCTCCAACATAAATCTGGGAGTCATTTGGGGCTTTTTCCAGCCAAGAAGCAACACTGGTTATCAATCACCCATTTTCCTTACCATGGCTATGATCCCTTCTTAAAATGAAGTATCACTTGCAAGCTTAGCAGAAGGATACAACTAAGTGTTCATAAGGTTGTGGAAACTACATCACTGTTTAAGTCATTTATATGTTAAAGCATTTTAATACTCATAAGTCATTTATATGTTAAAGCATTTTAATACTCATACACCCGTAAGCTTTATTAAAAGTCAATGCAATTTCCTGTGATATCCTGACCACTGTTCAGAATTATTTATATCCAGGTATCTGTGGATATGTATTTATGTATTCTTGCACACTCACAGAAGACTCTTACTCTACTGCTAAGTAGCTGTTGACCACTCATGGTAGTAACAAAGATTTATCTTTTTTTTTCACTGTATTATCGTACAAAGTGGTGAAAATTTGTTCATAAGTTAAAAAGAAAAAAAATCCTAAGTAAAAATTCCTGGTTATTGCATTTTAATTAGCCCAAGCTGATGATTTTAAAAAGGAGAAGCAGTACAACTACAGATTGGTATAGAAGTAGAAATCTTAAAATATCTTCAAAGTACTTCAATTAGATGTAAGAAAGTCAGGAATTACTACAATTTTTATTACTCTGAAAATGCTGTAGGTGGGAATTTTATATATTTATTAAAATATTGACTCTAGTCTATATGCCAGTGAACACAAAAGTGAGTAAAAAAAATTATGTGCTAGTTGCACAGTCAAAGGGTCTGTGTCCTAAAAATTTTGCACTATGAAAAATGTATTAATTTGACGTTCTGTAGTTTAAAATTGTTTTTGTTTATTCCGAGACATGGATTCCTCATGATTTTTCATAATGGAGAGATCATATGAAACCAGCGATATGTTCAGGTCCATTCATCCTTGGAGAGATACTGTATTAGTGGCCACATAACTGCTCAAAAATTTATCATGAAAAATGCCACCCCAGTTGGTAATTTCAGAGAAAAATAAAGCAGTATATCACTATGAAAGCTAAATCCTTTTTGTCTATTATGAAGATCAAAATCCTATTCAGGACTAAGGATCACTACCCTTCTTGGTGTATCCATGGCTAGTACATTTAGTATATAGAAAAAAATAATATCATAAAATAATCTTCTATTTCAAGTTGCAATAGCTTATTTAATCCAAAGTTATTTTGCCTGGTGGAAAGAGGATTTCTTTTTTCAAGATCATAGGAAAAAATGGTGGTGACTTCCATAACTTCATCTTAATACATTTTATATGAGAATATTAAAATAGAAATCCCAAATCTTTCATTTAGACACTCACTTTTTGCAACAAAAGTTGCATTCTTTCTGTAATTTTGTTTTGAAAGATTACCTTATTATCCTGAAATAACCATGAAACTGTTAAAAATCTCAAAAGTTCTAATTCAAATTTTAAATTCAATACCTATTTAACTAATACCTCTAACTGTAAATAAGAGATGAAATTTTAACAAATTTTTTCTTTAAGAGTATATCTTCTGCTCTTGCTTTATACTTGTTAATATTTACCCATAGTATATAATAATTTTTAATCCACTAAGATTATTCATGAAACCTATGTGCTGATCTGAACAATAACCTACACACTTATTCTTTGGCTAACTTGGTGGAATTTCTAGGTATTAAGCTTCTTCCACTGGAAAAGTCTCTAGCTGAAATAGAAAAAGGTCTGTGATGAAAAATAAGTGTGTTCAGAGATTTAAGCTGCTCCTGACAGACTCTTTACACAAAGATATTACTTCTTGTGTAATGGGCAATAATAAGCATAATTGTTCTGATGTGTCATGAACTCAGACATAAAAGCCCCAAATACAGCGTCTCTAATACTAGGACTACCGTTTTATTCTACTTTTTTCACTATTATTATTATTCTTAAAATTACTCTTTCAGCTCAAAACGCCACTGTAATGGATAGATAGCCTGATTAAGCCAATGTAAATTTGTATAGTGGATCACATTGTTATAAAATTAAATGGACAAAACTACATGTGCCACATCAATTTTATGTCTAGCTCTAACTGTATTTTAATGCATGTTTATGTATGAAAAAGATAGGTGAATGACCCAAGCCACAGAACATCCTGATTCCGAACTGGAAAAATATTCTCCTTATTCTCTTATAATAAGGAGAATTTTTCCTCTTTTCTGAGATGCTAATTTTTCTAGTTCAGATGAAAGTTATTGTTCAGCACATAACTCACTGGAATTCAAGTGTATTGGGTGATAATCCTGGTTTACCTACACACTTAACACACTTGTGCCTAAATTTATAATCTCTACCATGCTTGTACAATATGGCATTTCTTATCTGCCTCACAGCACTGTTGCAGGGATTAATTAGCCCATGTTTAAAATTATTCCAGTGCTTAAAATCTCTACTGAGGGCAAGTGGCAACTGCAACCACTAATTATCCCTACAAACATGCACTGATTTCTCTCTTCACCTGAAAATTGCTCAGCTTCAGTAGGCTGACAGTTTTTTCTTTCCAGAAAGTATATACTAATAAACCTACAGAAGTCTTTCAAATCCAATGTCTTATAATGTATTGAAATAAGGTAAAAAAAAATCTCTCCTCTAACATTGCAGCCCATTATATCAAGTAAATACATTTCGCTCTTTGCGATATATTTGACGCTCTGTATAATGATGATAAAACCCTCAAAAAACCCAATAACCTCACTAACCTGAAACACTAAAGAAAACAAATACCCAAGACCCTATTTTTGAGATCAAAACTGAGACCAAGAATTTAGCATATTTAACTTTCAGAAGGCGCAAAATTGATATGTTTTTTCACCCAGACACATTTCAATGAGGTTTAATACGGTCAAACTACAAAAGTAGATGAATGTTTCCTATTCTGGGTATATTCAAACATCTCTCTGCCTCAAACACTAAAACTCTTTACAATTATCTGTTGATTTCACAATCTTGTCATGAATTCATGTAATTATGGCACAAGTAAAAGCCACATCAGATCCTGACAGCAAGCAGTTTCCCAACTGAAACATGAGCATTATCGTTTCAGTTTTTCTGCTTGAAAGCTATAAAAGCATTCCTCAAGAGAAAACAGCATTACCAAAGCAAAGATAATCCCTCAGATGCACTAAACAGAATCATAGCAAGCCAGTTGCCTAAATATTTTTTGCATAAATTATCAGAATCTATCCTGCCTGTACATATCAAAGTTTTGTTAAGATCTACGATGTTTACATTGTGATAGTGGTCACATATGCATAGGAATATGTTTATGCAAATGGATGCAAGATCTGGTCTCCCAGATGCAATACACATTTTCTAGTCTGTTATGCCTTTGGGTAAAGGTGATACTCTACAGCTGGCACTGCACAACCCTTCTCTTTCCTGTGTCATAAGGCATAAAAATAGATAAAACATCCATACAGAAAGAGCACAAACCTACTGGACAGAATAGAAATTTGGCAGGCATTAAGTGGTCTTCTTACAAGTGCACTTTGCCCATTCCCTGTGCCGTTTCAGGGCTTCTGATTTGGGGGGAGAAAACAAGGGTAACAATGAAAATATTATTAAGAAATATTTTTTACTGGCTGGGGCACACAGATCATCAGGGGCCCTCTCTAGGCTACAGGTGTTCTTACATGTATGTTCAACAAGTCCTTATTTAATTAGCACAGCAAGACTAATAGCTTGCTTTTACAAGCTTACATACACATCAGTAGTCCACCCAAATAACGACATAAGACTAACCACTTAAATTTAGTTTTCAAAAACATGCTTGTTCATAAACAGACAAAATTTTCTTTTACCACAGACCGAATAAATAGATTGCATCTCAATTATTCATATGCTTTTGGATTTATCATATTTTTATCTTAATAATTTATCAGATTTCCACCAAATCTATATTTATATGGGTTAACCATACTTTGCAATGAGTCCCTCCTCTGTTCCTGAATATCTCATTTCTCTCCTCTTTAGTAATCCTTTTTACTACTGAATTTTGGGATACTCAAAGTGGAGTAATTCCAGATATAAATCCAATATCATGGTTCAGTTAAAACACAGCATGTCAAACTGTAATTTCTTTGCTTTACTGTGTATCCATTACATGTTAATTCTCTTTTATCTAAGCATTTATGGAAGGAGGGGGCTTGGACTCTTTTTTTTTTTTTTGGTGCTCTAATAAATTTTAAATGTATTTGAAGCTGTCAACTAACCTTCCCTTGAAGTAGGTGCCTATGAGATAATCATATTCCTCTCCATTGCCACAATTACCTTTAGACCTTTCTAATTTAGCACAAATATTTTTTTTAGGTTTTTCCTCTTGGGACATAGATTATTCTAATTATCTGCCTTCTGCATTTCTCTAAGCAGTTTTCATGCCACTTCAATCTTAAGTCATATAAACAAAATCGATAGAGTCTACTTACAGCAACTCTGCCATGATCTTATGTTTAAGTCAGTATGAATAATGAAGGAAAAAGTAATATAAATTTTAAGACTCAATACTTTCAAAGCATTTGCTTGCTCCTTTGTGTGCATTTAAAATTTTAGAAGATTCATCCATAAGAAGAGCTCTTCCAATGCTTTATAAGGCATTGGTTTATTCCTCCTGTCAATAACCTATAAAAGTGGTTAATCTAGGAGTCTTATCCTATTTTATTATCCTGAAAGAAGGGAAGAAAAAAAAAAAAAAAGTCATGCATTTCAAAGATTTAAAACCCTAGCACTTAAGAAAAATATTTTTAAGATGTAACAGTGCCCACCTGCAGCTTCTATTTATATTTGTTTGAATAATAAAAATAGCGCCACAGTTGTATCAAGTCTCTACACTTGAGAGCTCACAGTTTTAGAGTGAATATACTGCAACACCAACATAGACAACAGAGCTACTAAGGGATGTACTACAGAGAAAGGAGATTTTAGTTCACAAACGGCTTATCTGGCTCCTGAAGGTAAAAAAAGCTTTATAAAAGGAAGAGAACCACTAACAATTCCTACTGTATTAAAAGGTACATAAAGGTTTTGGCATACACATTCTATAATACCAAAAAGAAAAAATGACAATTAGAAGAAAAAGATAGCTTAAACAGCACACCGGTGATCTGGCCAGAAAAAAAAAAAAAAAACAAAAAAAAACTGAACACATTTCCATTAGTGCAGTAATCTATGTAATTTTGCAGCATATGCTGAGGTTGCAGCTGAAGCACTGTGTTTGTCAGCTTTGCGTCTGGCAGCTTTTCTGGCTTCTTCTGTGTAGCTATAGGTGCTGACCCTGCTGCTGGAAGAAGAAGATAAGGAAAATGTTTTAATCCGAACATTAATTATTAAAATATGTACCATAAACAAATATTTTATGAAACTAAATTATTCCAAACAGATTCTTTTCTTTGCCATTACTCGCCTGTTACGCCGCTTAAAGCAGTCTGTGACTGTGTATTGTTTCTAGTGCAAGGCAACTTTTTAAGGCAACAACCATGCATTATGCATGTCTACAGCAGTGGGACACTGCATAGTTACATTTCTTGAGCTATGGAGATGGCAGAGTAAGTCCATACAAAACTGCAGAACAGCAAAGCAAATATACTTTTCCTAGAAATACATTTGTGAAGGTACAGTTGGATTAACTGTCATTTAATTTTTGTGCATCTTCTTCTGCCTTTCCCCAAGGGAAATTGATGCAGTAATAAGAAAAGAAAATTATATGGTGGTATGCAAAAATATGTCAAATGTGCATTATAAACATCAGTGGTGGCCACCCAATGTCAGAACAGCAGATCTCAATCCCAAGCACCTTGTCAAGCAGCAAAGAAAAACCACGATGATAATGTTTTCCTGCTAGAAACAGAGACCTAAGGTGTTTAGTGTCAATGATACAAAGATATTTATAAACTAAAGAGGTTTTCAACCTAGTTCTCTAATCTTCAAGGCATATTGAGTGATATTATATTCCCAAAGAAGAATAACTTATCCTGTAGTTTTGCTTTACATTTGTTCCTTCAAAAAATTTATTTTCAGGTTAAAGCTATTGAAAAGATATTTCCATAAAACCTCATGGGGTGGAAATATTGTCCCAAGCATTACTGAAAATAAAGTGAGGCAATAGAATTATTACGGTAATTCCTGTGCTTCCATAGGAAATGGATAGCGTTCACTTCAGCCATATGGGGAGTAATTGCACAGGTGTTTTCACAGAAGTAAGAGGGGGGAAACAAATAACAAACAGAAAAAAACACCACAAAAAAAAAATTCCCTCAACCAAACCCTAAGAAACAGATCTTGTGCTCTTTACTAACTGAGATGACAGAAGTGTTTGGTCTCCCCTTTTCTCAAGTGACAGTGGAACTGTACTTTAATTAAGGTGCAGGGACTCCCCACCCTTGGTGTACTCCAATCATCCATGTGCTCCATTAATCCACAACATCCATTAAAATGTAGTCACATGGGGCAATATTTAACCCATCATTTGATCATTCTCCATTGAAATCTCGTCCCACATCCTTATTGTCTCATAGCTGTGTTTGAGAGCCTTCTTGCTTTCTTCTCTGCTCCTATTTTTTGGCTTCTCCAGCTGGCCATGTCCCAGCTCTGATCCCACACAACCCAGGATTTAGTATTTCATTCCTCCTTTTTGTGTTTTCCCCCTAAGGTGAGCATGCTACAGTATTTCATCTACCCTCCTTTACATAATCAAGGATCAAGAGTTCAGATCTCCTCTCATTTTCATCAGAGGACATAACCAATAATGGATCTAACTGGATCTCACTCCTGTTTATTTAACTAGTGTGTATATTACATTTTAGCTTACAAGACCCACAGTGGCAGGCTATAGACTAATTTATGTTTAATTAAAACCTGTTTTAACACTACAGAGTTAATACATAGTGGAAGATTATTAATTGAAATGTGTTATCTCCATGTTCTTAAACTTGAAATTTATTTAAAATACCCAAAGCAGCTGCAGAAATATACACTGTCAATATATGAACAGCAGTGATCATGATCAGAATGTTGGGAATTTTCTACAGGAAAAAAACAAAGATCAAGCTTGCCAAGATCTTTGGAGTTAAATTAGCAGTACATTTTTTTTGGCAGGAAAAAAGAGGAATTACAGAGCAATGAGACAGGTTAGAAAGCAAGACTTCCTTTTCATTTATGATGCAATGCTTGTCAGACCAGCTTTGTTCCCATCTCCCATGAAAAACCTGTTTCACAGTCTAGTATTTGAGACCATTCTAGACATTATCAACATCAGGACTTTGCAGTTTTGCTGGCAAAAAAGATAAATATATGCAGCAAGTCCAGGCAGCCTGCATACATAGTATCCTGACAGGGAAAAAAATTCAACAAAATTTTACTTCAAAAATTCCATACAAATGGCATAATAGCTATTCAGGCATGAACCTATCAGAATAGTAACTCTCTTCTCCATTTTTCCATCCACTATCATCATAGCATCTTGTGTGTATTTAAATTTGAAGCTTGCATGACTGTTTTTCCACAAATTCTCTGCCAAAAAAAAGATTCAGTCCAGCAACATGACCCTTTCTTATTCTTATCTGAACTTTAGAATGGCTATTCAAACCAACATCCTTCAGATGAAATTTCCAAGCCAGAGGTTTTAAGACAAAAGAAAACACAACACAGTATGAACATTTTAATGGCTGCTAAAAAGGGAAGATCACCAGTGTCTCAAGCTGCTATGCTACAAGAAGATAGCAAGTAATATGAATTGAAACTATGTTGTAATATAATGTTCCTGTGGCTCCATCCTACTTTAACTGTTTCTGCCATACAAGGAAATTGCGATCCATCTGTTGGATAGATACTTAAGGAAGATGACTCCTCGCAGGAATCAGAGACTATTTGTGTGGGTGGTATTTAAGGTCCTACAGCTTTAGCTGGGTGTGTTGACACAAAATGACATTTTAAAGGAGTAATATTAGCCTAGCAGGAGCTACATAAAACAAAATATTCTTCATCTTTTTATCACTGTTTCAGTATGCAGAAAAAAATTCAACAGATATTTTTAGTACCTTTTGTGTGATGCATAACAATGAAAGAAGCAGATTTATACAAACTCATAAGGACAAGATTAAGGCAACAGAAATAGACTAGGCCATTTAATACAAAGATTTACCACTGTTTGTGGGTAAGTCTATTTCTATCAGAACTAGGGTCAGTGCAAAAAATAGTAATGCACACACGTAGCTTCAGACAGCCTTTAACAGCCCTGTTCTAAAATAAGTTCCGACAATTTAAAACATATCAACCACAAAATAGCTTTTGAATTTCATGCTTTCTTAACCACAATGTCCTACAAATGCTTTCACACGCCATGAAATCCTAAATTGCTTTAACATATACAAAAGAGGTAGGCACACCTTTCAGCTCATGAGGGCCAATTCAGACAGTCTACTAAATTTGGTTACAAATTGTAAAGTAATTTATTCTTGAATTAGATAGAATTAGCTACAAGAAGCTGAAAGCCATCTCAGTTACCTACACTAAAACAATTCTCTTGCTTTGGGTTATGGTTGTGGTTTTTTTTAAAACAATGATGCCTGCCTGTAAAAAATCCAGCCTCTGTCATTTCCCCACTTTGAAAATATGAGCATTCTCCTGTCTGTGTTTTTTTAATGTGAGGTTCTGAACTTACAGGGATTTAAATACATTTTCAAGCTGTACAGGCAGAGACCTGCTGCACTTGACACAAGCCTCACTTCAATAAGTACTTTGTGCTGTATACAGCCAGATATCCTCCACCTTATATACGCTTCATTAAACAGAAACCTAATTAATCGATATTGTTATAATAAACATGGTGCCATTTCAAAACACAGATATAACCACTTCTTTAATGAAGCATTATAAATGCTCAACAGCAATACAAGTTTGCCTATTTTATTATCCATCACAAGTAGTGTTAAAACCAAAGGAAAACAAGGACTTGTGCCAGTCTGCACTTCATAAATTAATTAATAATATTAAGTATTAGTTGGAACACAAAAGAGCACTCCTTGTTTTAAAAGGTTTTAGTTTATTTTTTCTGTACAACACAGAATTAAGAAAAACCAAATTCAGATTTTGAAGTGTTGTGTGATCTGAGATAAACTTGTACAAAACCTTCAAACATCAAAATGTTATTAGGTTCCTGTAGCAAATCAAAGCAGCAATAAAATTACAACCCCTGCTCAAAAACTGATTAAAAGAAAAGCAGATCAGGGATCTGGAGTAGCAGATACCTCACGCATTTTAAGGAAGCTGATCCAGAGTTTTTGTCTCTGTCAAGGACATCAAGATAAAATTACCAACTTCAATAAAAATTGAACCATATGATTGAAACCATACATATTTTTAGATTTCGAGCCGACCCTTGCTCTTTTTCATCTGTTCCAACTCAGCAGATCTGCCAGGGTAACCTCCAATCTCACCGGCCCTGTCTGATTCACCCTTAGAACCATCTTTATGTAGCGTATCTGCCGTCCTTACCATCCCAATGACTCTTTATTTATTTAGCAGAATACTCCTCTGGGCTTCTTCCTCAGACAAACAAAAATATTCTTGGGTGCAATCAGGTCTCCTAGGTTTCTTTCCAGACTGAGGCCAGAGACAGCTCTGAAGTTTCCTCTGCAGATGCCCACTCTTCCCTTTCATAGGTGAATCACAAGATTAAAAAACTGGCTAAATCCGTAAAACTCAGAGATGAGTACTCACCAATTACACTAGTTAACAATATGCAGGCACCATTTAACACACCAACACACATACATACCCCGCCCCATCCCATCTCTTTGTACTTTAAAGTAAAATATTTTAAAACATTTTCCTCTTTCATCTGCTTGCCAGCTTTTGGTGCCTCTTGAAAACATAATATCACAGATATCTAGGGAGAGGTTTACTTCCATCCACAACTAAAGCAGTTTCGATTTTACACTACTGAAGAAACGCAAAACTTGCCAGGTCTTGCATCTTAACAGATTACATTTTCCTTTTAAATCCACTTTTTTGATGAATTGAATGGAACCCTCTGCATAAGCAGAAATGTTACTCCACAGATACTACGGCCATATCTGATTTCAGAGACAGATTATTGCTTTTGGCAATTTATCATAAAGGCACTGATGGCAGTGTCGTATTTAAGGTCACATTGAGGCTTATATATTTCTTTTTCAAAAGTTGAAGATTGAATTTTGGTTTAATATTTAACACAATATATTCAGAACAGATCGATCTTCTATAATATTTGCTTATTAGGGTGTTTCCTTTCATGCTTAGGAAATGCATTAAAATCAAAGATACCTTTAAAAGCCATTTCATTAAAATGTCAGTGTTCATCTCAGTCTCAAGAGCTAATGAACTATAGACTACAAATTCCAGACAGCCAGACAAATATTTTCAGGCAGAGGCCTCTTGCAAATTTTAAGCACAGAGAAGGGCTTCATTTTCTAAAGAGAAACTACCCAATTATTTCCATCATTTGATGCTGCCTTCTTAGCTCCAAACCTCTTATGCCAGTGATTTTTGACCTCAGATGGTTTTTAATTCTCTGCTTACCCAGATCTCAGCAGTATTTCTCGAAATGAACCAGCACAGAAATATTTAAAAGATGCTGGGGTGAAAGCTGCTAAGGAGCAGAACTGCAAGAAGGTTCCCTGCAGTTGCACCTTCTACTCACTTATATCCCACTGCCAGTTTTTATTTCCTAATTAGAGTTTTTCCATTCCTTACAGACTATGTTTATTTCCACATTTAATGTTTGCATCAGGAAATGTTGGAAAGATGAGGTGATGACGGACTGTGAATGGAAGATGGGGATGAAGGAAGAGACATGATGGGGAAGCATGGGTAGCTACAGTGGACTGTATGGAAATTTCCAGACAATGAGCTTTCTGGTAATAAAGGGAGATTTTGAAAAACCACATCACAGATCTATACAATAGCAACTCATGAACAGAATGGAGCTGATGCATCACAGCCAGAAAAGCAGGGGAAAGAAGAAAGATATATCTGAGGGACAGTGCTATTATAACAATAATAAAACTACAAAGAACAGCTTACTCACAAAAATTACATTATCCAAACATAAACAGCAAAATCCATGCCAGCCTTAATTTCCTTAGTCTTCTTCACCAAACACTTTCACGGACTCATTTAGCAAATTTCAGCTGACCCCAGTTTCAAAATGAGAGACACCTCCACCAAAATCACATCAAAATAACACCACTTATCTTCCACCTTCCCATTTTCTGAACTACTGTCACACAAGTACCTTTCTGCTGATCCCATATTCTCATTTCTAGTCACAATTAAGGTAGAAGCCTATAGTTCCTTTTAATAGTACATATCATTGTAAATAAACATGCTCAAGAATTAAATATGTGTTCTCTGCTGAAGAACACATAACCACACCAGGCCAACAATCCTTCCAACTGGAGATCTGATTGCCTTTTATGGTTGTTTACAGAAAATGCACATTTAGAAAGCTCTAAGTCAGCTTGCAGAAGAGCCATTTTTACTGTTAATTAATATTATATTCCCTCCTGCATTCTGAATGTCATACCCAGCTCTGTAATGAGATTTATAACAAACAAATATAACATAGAACAAGAAATGGCCAAATATGCTTTTTTAGTCAGAATTTTTCCAGGTGCAAAAGCTAGTCTTGGAATGAAATGTTCTTGTGCAGCTTTCCAAAACCAGATAAGGCATTTGCAAAGCCATCCCCATCAGTTGCCTCTCTCAACCATGGTACCACACCTCTGCTAAACCCAACCCAGCTCTAGAGGCAGCTGGAGGGGAGGGGAACTGGCAGCTGCCTGCCTCCAGCTGGCAAGGAATCAAGAGAGCTGCTGAAACCATTTTGATGCAATTTCAGTGAAAAAGTACAGCAGTGTAGCTTTTTCCTCAACTGGTAAATATTGGGGAAAATATATTTACAGGCCAAGAGAGAAGCAAAGAAAAAGCAAAACAAGCAAAAAATCCCAACTCTAATATTTGCCCTATATGTAACATGTATACTTCAATATTGTAATAGCCAAAGAACTTATTACACAACAGACCAAAACCAATAAATATATTTCTTTCAATATTGAGTGAACACATCTTTTATTGCACTTCACTGGTCAAAAAAACCTGCAGATAATAAAGTAAGTAAATCTTAATCTTATTCCCCTGTGATTGTCAACAACCTTCTGATATGTTTTCTAAGACAGTGTCCAAACTTTTTGTCTTTCTACAACTTTAACTAAATAAAATTCCCAATTAATGCAGTTTGGCATATGTCAGAAGTATTTTTTTTCTGCCTTTTGACACCCAGTATATGCAACTCTATATATCATAAGTCTGGTCCCTTTATTGTGAAAAGGAACGCTGGTTACACTTCAAAAATTTAGCAAATGGTTTTTGGATGCCAATATGATGAAACTACTGTAATGGCTCAAGTCAAAAACTTTCCCTGAAGTGTTAATTAAATGTCATTGCTCCTTCCTCAGAAAACAAAAATAATAAAAGCTGCATGTAGAGTGATCTTAAAGTTAGTTCTCTGAGTTTATAATGAATCCATACGAGTTCTTCTGCAACAAATTATAATTCCAATACCAAAAGCAAATTACAGGATGGGAGCATGTTAGCCATCACCCTGATCACCAAAAAAAAAACCCTGTCTGAAAGTGAGATGTGATTCATAACCCAAAGACAAATCCTGAGGGAGCTCAAGATGTCCTACTAATGGTATAAAGTGTTTGCAGCCCATTATGAAGAACCTCTTCTAATATTAAAGCTTTGATCTGTGAGATGTTAATTCAGTGAAAATAGCTTTTACAGTGCCCTGACAGCAGAATGCCTGACAACTGCATCAGCAAGATGTGCTAAAGATTACATATGATATGTACAAGGGAGGCAGAGACAGTGGAACTGACTGACTTTTATAAGCATTAATTTGGGATAACAACCTTCTCTACATCTTAGAGCTAACAGCTGAATGAGTACTGTGGCATTTGGTCAGAAACTTCAGCAAGGCTTCAGTATCCTCCACCAGAAGCAATTTCAAGCTAAGGAAATTAAGTATAGAGGACAGTTACATGAGCTAAAGGCAAAATTTGAAAAATGAAATTACATGAAAAGGCTAATTACCAGTGTCCAGCAATCTTACAAAAAAGGTGTCTCGAAAGAGCTCTCACTGGGAAACCTCACCAGGGGAACAGGAAAAAAGATACATTCACAATGTCAGCAGCTCCAAAACAAGAGAAACTGCAGTTCCTCCTGTAGAATGGGTAGAGGGAGAATAAGATCAAAATTCCAAATGGTTTTGTCAAGCTGAAGACACACCCTGAAATCAACAAGCCATTCAGAAAAAGTGTGTTTGAGGACAGCAGTTAATCTGGAGAAGACAAATTCACAAGCACAAAATACCAAAAAATTAATAGTTACTGCAGTTTCACAGTGAGCAGTATGTGAATGTAAACCAGTAATGCAACACTGTCCCAAAAAAGGCAAACCTGATTTTTGGATTTATTAATGAGCATTAAATTCATGGAATGAAATCTGTCAGCTTTGTTGATTACTGATGGACTTCTTTATCTAAAAAAGGGATCTCAGATTTCCTGAGAAGGAATTAAGATTTTTAGAATTTGAAAAACTCAAATGATCTTGGAAAGACATGACCATTTATCTCCTCATCATAAAATCTTAAGAGAAATGTCATGAGGTCTTTCTTCATGTCAGAGCCATTTCCACATGTCAGTCTATAGAAGCAGGAAAAGAATTATCATTTATATCTGGCAAAAAGACCTAGAGTTAATACCAGGAATATCTTTCTAATGATTATGGCAATTAAAAACTGAAGCATGGCAAAGCACTACTTTGGAATCTACTCAGCCATAGGTACTTAAGAACAGCACAGTGAGCTCCTGAAACAGATGGTCTCATTATATTTTCTTCAGTCTTAACACAAGGGATTAGGCTAGGTGAACCTCATGGCCATTCTAAATCCGCACTCTCAGTCCTGCAGGCCAGCCTGGAAAACAGATTTCTGACACTGTCTGAAGTTACCTGAATTCCTGAGGTTCTTTCATTACATCAAGCACACACATACAAAATAGTAAAATGCACATAATACTGAAAGGAGCTTCCAGTAAGACAATAAAGGTTCCATATCTGGATATCATAGCTAATATAGCTATTCACAAATGTGCTTATTGTGAATAATGAATCTTAGCAAACTTTTATATTCTTCCAAGACTTATTTAATTTTATGAGTGCAAACAAACAGCGGACAGAAAAGTGCAAATGAGAGAAGTTAAACTGATATGGCTAGGATGCAGGTTTTATTGATATAAGTATGCTTGAGCCTCTTTCCTTCTCTCCAGTGCAACACAAAAAAACTAAGAGAGAACTCTTCAGTGATATGGTGATTGGATATTTCCAATCAGCTACTACGTTGATTTGTTTATTTATTTACTTGGGGGAAAGTAAATATAATTACATAATAAACAACGTTTTACTGCAGATAGCAAGGTAACCATCATACTATTCAGAACACAGGACAAAAACTATGTCAAAAAGCTCTAGCTTTTGTTTGCCTCCTTTTAAGCAAAAACTAAGCAAGAAACTAATTAGACTCTGTGCAGTCATTTATACTATCATTCCCAACTGCATTTAGATTCACCATCAATATAGTAATATACTCTGAAAACTGGGGTGTCAGCTTTTCATTCTTTCTGAGAGATTTTTTTCCCCTTTCTTTCCTTTTACGTAAAAATATATCAGTTTTAAAACATGTCAAAACCTTCTCATTTGGCTCATGCAAAGTGACACTAACAAGACAGTTATCTGATGGGATAATTTGCTCCTTAACTGATTAAAAAAATGTATCACAGATACAATAAAAAATCCCCACATTTTGCTGCCTGCCAAGACCTATCACTTAAATGAATACAGTCCTTTTGACACAGAATAGTTAATTTTCATAAATTATTACTGACTGAATGTAGAGTTATCCCAGTGACAGAATGTGTTCTCACGAGAAAACACAAGGGATCCATTTATTGCTATCTTTGTGTTTATATTGCTAGCTTTCTGCTACCTTTGCAGCTGCTGCTGCCTTCACAGTTAATATAGCAGTTTTACAATGAAAAGCATGGATTAACATAGCACAAAGTTAAAAGGGAAGCGGCCTGTATTTTATTCTTATTTAATACTCAAGAATCTTGACTAGTTAATCACAACACCATTACAGAAATGAGTCAATGCTATATAGTCTTTATATAGGAATTATTGGTTATAGATAGAGATCTCAGATTTTACTTTCTATATTGAAAAATCCTGCAGTAGCCACTGCAGTAATGCAGCACTATTTTAATTTTAAAAATCCATCTTCATATAAGAAAAACAGATGTATTTTTCAAATTTTCTTTTATATAAGTAACTTCATGACAATCCCACAAAGTACTAAAAAATACCAAACTTAATAAAACATTCCTTTTCATGCTCAGTCTTAAATCCTGATCTTCATGGAAATCATCAGGTAAAACAGGATTTGACAATCCCAACATACTTCACCTACTAAGAGGATGACTGAGAACAATTACATAAAGGAACACAATCTCTTCCTCCTCAGGTCCTTTATCTAGTCTGTTTTCATACTGTTCAGAGCCATGATAAAGGATTAATCCCCTAAATATATTGTGCTGTTGATCCAGTCTATTAACAAAGCCCTCTACGGCAGTTTTAAGATTCAGAAATGTAAGATGTACAAGTCAGTGAAAAACCAACTGCAGCAGGAACACCAAGGGACATCACACAACATGTGATATATTAACCACTTTGAAAGAGTTGAAAAAAAATTGTACAAGACCAAAAATTAGGAAAATATTAACAGTATTTATTGCCAAGAAGTTATATTTTAAAGCCATTTAGGCAGTCACATTTTTCAAATACATTAATATGAATATTTGTGTATATTTGTAATTTGGATTAATTATCAATAATTCTTCATTATTTAGATGTACGTGCTTTTGTAGATCTGCAGAAATTTCACACCTAGATTTTTCTGAAGTGTGAAGACTAAGGGTTTCTTACTCTTCTTCTTAGTGAAGACTAAGGGCTAGGCATGAGGAATAAGACAGGAATAATAGATAGCAAGTAGCCCTTTGTCACAATAGCTGCATTTGCGGTTTTCCTTCGTTTGACTTTTATCACTCATGTCAGGAAATTTTACACAATTTTTATATTAAAAACTATCCTAATTAAAAGTGCATTCTGAAAACCTTATTGAAGGTAATCTGGAAGTGACTGAGGAGCTCTTCATCTCCTAATATTAAAGAAATACCAATAGAACACACTATGTATCATCAGCAGATTAGACTGTAAGTACAAGGATGACTTCTTAATCCATATGGTTAGATTTATGTCACTGATTTGAAAATATGTCTTTCCTGCAAAAAATCCTACTACTTACTTCTTAATGACATAACAAAAAGACTGGGCTATGGGAAAAGTCATTGAATTACTTTTAAATCCTCTGATGCTTCTTAGTGCAGATGCATTTCTTTCGTGTTTTAAAAAATTATGTATTTTTGTGGTTTCATTCTTAATTCTCATATTTTTAATGTTTCTTTATTGTGCTGCTACTTGGATAGAGCAAATGCATCAGCAAATGTATTCTCTTGAAATGTCAAGAGTCATGGCAATTACACAGTAGGACTTTTCTTGAAGATTTCTTATTGCTGTTACTTCTGGTTAAACTACCCCAGGACCAAAATCATTCCAGAGGAGCACAGGAATTATGAGCTTCTGCCTACAGTGGGTGCCAAAGGACCTCATAGTTACTATACTGCTGGCTCTGAAGGCTTCAACTTCCTATTTTGTGTTTTTAATAGCAAAGGGTTGAAGGAGTAGTGGGGAATTTTGAGAAAAGGACATTCTTCTGAGGAAAGCCACCAAAGTTTAATCATGTGGATACCCTGACAATACAAAGAAACTACAGAAAAATTGTATTGGTGCTTCTGGCAGAATAAATCATATGATTCTTTAAAGTAAGGCAGTTTGAACTGTTGGCAGTTTAAAAAAAAAAAACCTCAGATTTTATTTTAATACTGTTTCTGTTTTGGTGAAGCTTTTTTTAATGTTGCTATAAATTGACCATTTTTACAGTGAAAGTAAACCCACTTTACCATTACCTGCTTCAGTTCTTTTAAATAAACACTAGGGGGGAAGAAACTACCAAACAAAAAGTAGCAGGTTTTTTCCACATAGAAACTCTGGGTGCTTTCTTTAACTTTTCTGTACTTACCCTCTCTGCTCTGTTTCTAGGCAAAGCAATCACACTAATTCAACAACAAACTGCATTTCTGTAAAATGAGGCAATCTCATATCCCCATTTCCTAACATCCTCCCTCAGTACTAAGCCCTACTGCCTCCCTTGCTCTGGTGCTCACATTCAGCACATCTCTTGCTCAGATGGAATGGAAAATTTATAAACCCTGAAACTACAAAAGATCTGTTCATTTTCCCTGATCCAGTTCACCACGGGACTACACAAAATCTGATATTAGTACACAATACCTAGCTGAAGTAGATAAGCAAAAGGATGGTCAAACAATTTCTGTCCATAGAAGAGTTCTTTCTTATACTATTTGCTACGCTCTGTGTAACAGTCTTGCTCTGGTGGGACCCAGATCAGCAAGTAATATAATCAAAATGAAATTTCCAAACTAAGTAGGCATCTTAATAGTGTCATAAAACAAAATCATTATTATTATCCTGGTATAATATGAAAAATGCTTTAGGATAGCCACATAGTTAAATTATGCACTCTAATTTAGCAATACCAACATTTTCTAGCCACAAAACATATTTCTACTCTAATTAATTATTTCAAAAACCTAGCTAAGTGGTATTGAGGGAAAAATTATATTATGAGTGAGTCTGTGGACAAAAGGCCGGATTGACTTCTGCAACTATCCTTCTGCATCACTTCTGTGAAGGGCATAGATTACAGCAAGGTGCAAATCTCCACTCTGTGGGTGAAAGGATGAGATGGTGGCCCCAGCTACTGAGAGGCAGTGACAACTTAAATCCCTTCTGCTTTGGCACTTCTACAGTGGTCTTTGTGAAGATCTAAGGAAACAGATTTTTATTGTTATGTTTTGTTATTTTTATTAAAATGCATCTGCATTGCAGTACCAAAGAAATGAATAAGCAGATATTTTGTAAAGGCTTTGTTAGTCTGCTAACAAGCAAGCCAGATAGCTGTCATTCATACTTCAGTCCTTCTAAATATCCATGTGCTTAAAAGTTTCTATTATCTCATTGTTGTTTTGAAGAAGGCTTATTTCCATGAAGTTAAATATCTAAAACCTTAATTTCACACTTTAATTTGTTTTCTTTCTTTAAAATAGAAAACCATAATAATTTCCTTAATGAAGTACTTACTTAATTGTCACAAAGCTCATATAAAGCTTTCCAAACCTTTAAGCAACATCAACTTTGTTTTGTTTAATCATCTAGATACCAAACACTCAGCCATTTCTTATCACTTAATAGGTTTAGCTTGTAAATAACAGTTGGTTTTCTAAAGTTCAAACTCTATTAAAATAGTTCAGTGTTAGCCATTAAAGTATGTCCTGCAGATGGCTGCACAATTTGTGTTTCCATTTTGTTCTTCTGGTACATAACTTTTAATTTGTTTACTTTTTCCCCCTCTTGAAATTTAGAAAAACATATCAACACATTCTCAACACTAGTTTAAGCAATCACATTTTCACATAATTTATTTTAATGCTTTCTATTTTTAGAAACAGTTCAGTTAAAACACATTTCCAAATGCTTATTTAGCTTAATCTATGAAAAAGACAGATACTTTTTTTACAAAACTCAGAGACAGAGGTTGTGACCTGCCTTATACCCTGCCTACTATATTTACTGATATAGTCAGCAACAAAACCTAAGAATCTTTTCATCATAACTTCAAGAAAATTTCCTGCCACTTCCATATTTTATTAAAATTTCTCAGGCCATTTAGATGTAATCCCAAACAAGCCATTCTCTTCTATTTCAAAATTTCTCTTCGAGATCTGCTTGCCACACCACATCCCTTGTACAGGGCCTAAGCAATGTTTTTTAAAAAATACATATGTTAAAATTAGGATAATTATTTTACACTTTTTCTGTAATTAGCTCTTCCAAATGTTTAAAAGAGGTGTCAAAAATATACTGGGCTCAAATCTGAATTTTATGTCATGTGCGAAGTGTTGCAATTCACAAGGCACCGAATGCTTTCAAATGCACTTGTTATCTTGTGTCAGGCACAACGTCTTCTGAGAAACAAAAATGTAACATCTTATACCTTGGCAATGGAGACACTTACACCTTGCAGATGTATAGGGTTCATAAAGTCCCTTCAGCAAAAATAGTGGGGGAATTTTGAAAATACATTCCTCCCTCTTCTCTTGCGCAGCCAAGCTCAACCTTATTTAATCTGAAGTGCTGAAGTGTAAATGAATGGACTGTTATGAGACATGCATAGATTCTTAGTTTTAATAAAACAATCTGACTGCCTTTGTAATTTTCTTAGAAAGCTAATCTATTTTACAACATCTGGAACTACAAAAAACTATACATCCCATATTTCAAATTATAAATGTCTGGAATTTGTGTTTTTTGAATGCTATAACTATACTTACCAGCTAGAAACAACATAAAAAACAAACAGCACAGAACTATCACGAGCACAGGGGGTGGATATCTTTCCTTCATCTTCAAATAATGTTTCAGACTAGCAAAGAATTCTGGGCCTAAAAGAAAGCACTAAAGGTTGGTAAATAAAAATCTGATAAATATTCTCAGTCTTTTACAATATGATCACAATTTCTCAAGGATCAACTGTAAAAAAAAAAATAAATATTAAAGTGAATTTTTGGGGGGATAGGACATAAGCCTGGACAAAATATTTCTGTTCAGGTGACTCAAATAATTAACATGTATTTACTGTGATATCATGGTATTTAGGATATATAGTCCTTACAGTACTCCTCTCCCCTGTTCTTTTGCAATGAGAGTTTCCTCAATCTGTTTCTTTTTTTTCTTTTCTCAGCTTTTCTCCTCTTTCTGCTCAGAAGATGAAAACTCAATTTGGCCGCTCATGAGGAGTTTAACAAGGATTTAATTTTTTTGAACACTGCATGCATTAGAAATAGACATTTGATGTGAGCTTTCTTTTGAATTGGCATGGGTAATCCTTTTCCTTGTTCTACACTGAGTTTTTCTAGAAAATAGAGAAAAAAATTTACATCACATTTCTGGTGGGAAAAAAATTGTCATTAGCTCAATCAGGAATACCTCCTGGAATATCTAGTTTGGGGTCAAGGTCACAGAGGCCTCTCCTATATCTCCTGTCTGAAAAATTACCATTCCTTGTACACCATCTGCTTTTTCAGATCTCATCACTTTTTTCAATTTGGAACTGATGTTATGATAAAATACTTGTGTAGCAAGGATATAAACGATAGAGAAAACATTGCCAGTACTGATTTTTTATATATCCACAAAGGAAAGAATACCAAAAGCACTACTGAGATGGAATAACATTATTTACTTTAACAAAAGAAATTAGATTTTAGAGATATGAAGACCTAGCAGCCTTAAGGAAGTTTATCTCTTGATTTTCCACAATATATTAGGATGCAGAATTGGTACTAATGCATGTAGGCTAATGAATTAAGCTGAATCAGGGTTCTGGAAACACTGTTTTTGATTTGGGCTTTCTTCAGCTCTCTAACTCAGTTTCTCTACCTGGTCCTAATGAAAAAAAAAAAACCAAAAAAACCAAAAACAAACCAAAAAAACCTCTTTGGTTGAACTGCTTGAAATGCCTACATCAAAAGAACTCTACAGAAGCCAAACACTCCATTTACTTCACTTTAAATTTCATTGAAGAGCTCTTCTGAGGATGAATATTCCTGATAGAAAGAAGAGGTCGGAAAGCTGTTTGAAAATGGAATTCCTTTGGGTTTAAGAGCACATTCTAAGCAGCAAAACATCAAAGTCTGCATACAGAAAAGGAACAGTCTAAAGCTGTTGTTTACTTTGAATACAATGAAACATTCAGAAACTCTCCATGGCAATACTGATACTAACTTAATTTGGTTTTAATTAAGATGCAGTTTATTTTTCTTTATCTCCTATTTTGCCAATTTTCTTCATTAAAATTTACAGTTCATCCCAGTGCACGTTTTTTGGAACAAACTATCAGGAATGCATGAGATTATTTGCTTATGACTTGTCAGAACAAACTTTACAAGAAAAATCTCAGATTTGACACTACAGAATGATAGTATCTAAAACATATGAATGACCTCAGTTCAATGTGGTTTGACAAGACAGTAATTCATCTTTGATCTCCGATACAATTTAATACCTTCATTTTATTGCATTTGCTTTGTTATATTTTCTTTCATGTTAATACAGCTTTTCTTGAAACACATTCAGAAAAGTATAATAATCAAGCTAAATTCAGTCACCAATGGGGAATACACACATGCAAAACCACAGACTCTAATTCTAGCAAGACCACATTGCATTTACATACAAAAAGGACAAACTAAAAAAAAAATATGAACCAACAAGAAGGGATATTCCATTTAAAATATCAAGTTGAGAAATGCTACATAATTAACTGAAAATGCAAAATTTGTTAACTAAGATGCTGCAAAATAGGTAGGAAATTAACTTTTCCACTATAAACTCCTGCTAGCATTTATTATCTCACTGCTAAAGGCAAGGACATTCCGACCTGTCCCATGTTCTCAAAAAATGATTCTTTAAAATATTCAACAAACCAATATCAATTTAATTATGGAAACGTAAAGCTCTTTTAGGCTTATGCAATTTAGTTTTAAAGTATCTCCTGTGATAAATATAGCTCATTGCATGTTTTTCTTTTGACCTACTTCAAATATTTGAAATAAAAACTATGTGGCAAAGTAAATCTAAATTCTTAAAATATATGTTGAGAGAAGATCTTTAATTCAACCATCTCCCTAAGCCTCAGTTCAGCTGAATTTTCTTTAAAAATGTTAAACAAAAATAGCAGATGCAACTTCAGTATGCCCCACATCTTCTTCTAATTTAAATTAAAAAAGAAAAGGTTTATCTTTCAAAAAGAGGAAATGTTTATGCTTCTTCATCCACCTTTGTGATACAAGATCTCATTTCATCATGTTATCTGAATTATAGCACTATCTCTCCCTGCTGGGCCTCTGGTGTGGAATAACAATGTCAGCATGAACCCTTTACTGAATTTAGTTTTCTGGTCATGTTATCACAAATTGGTTTGAGTACACAGTCTGCAAAAATGGAGAATGACAAATCAAACAACCCTCAAGGGAAAGGAAAGCTTTAATAGCTCCTTGCCTGTCAACCGGTTATTATAAGATGATGACAAACAGCATTACATTGGTAACTTTCCTAGACTTTTGAACCATGCTTTAGAACAGATTAAGTCAAGATCAGATTTTAAAAGTCAGAGGTCTCAAATGATAAAAATCATACTAGTAAGTCCTCTTAGATTAGAAGATAATTGCTTTTATAAAAAATGAAACTTAATGATAGTCAAAGACTTCAAAAACGAGTTGAATGCTCTGCCAGCTCTGGAGTTACTCTGATCTTGCAGTCTGGTTGTGCATTTCCTTACCCCAGTGTCAAAACTGAGGCAGTAATTATTTTTCTTCCAAACTATCTCTTTGTTGAAAAAAGTTATAATCAACCAGGCAACTGCTTTTCTGACTTTGGAGTTTTAATTTTCATGTTATATGGAAATAATAAAAAGGAAAGGTATAGTAAATATAACAGAAATTCTGTATACATGCAAAGTCAACATCAGGCAAAATGTATTCTACTGTAGAAGCATCCTGTTTTCTCCTTTTAAAATGATAATCCTTTTTTTTTTTCTACAGCATCTATGGAATATGGGCTCCCTCCAGTGGCAAAATTAACATTCAAAAATCTTCACTCTTGTTTATGTGTTTAATTGTATAGCCTAATAAACAAAATAACAGTCACACACATTGCAGGCTGAGAGTTCAAAGCCTTTTTAGGATGGGGGGGTTTATTTACACCCTTTTTTTCTTTACAATAGCGTCAGATACAGATAGCATTTTTAATCATTATATTCAATGCCTAAGAAAATACAAAATCTGTGTAGATAGAAAATCTACATGTTCCAAACAAAACTCTTCAACATTTTAGTTTCAAAACAAACTATTCTCTCCAAAAAATTTAGCTGTTTTGTCAGGCTAGATATTTTGGGAACTTGGGAAATTTATGAACCCTATATTTTACCATTTGAATTTTCAAAAAAAATCTACATGGCACCATATATACACAGTAGTGATTAGCATCTCAGAAAAGTGTATTATAAATTGAGAAAATGAAATCTTTAGTGAAGAGGGAGACATATCTTCCAGTTTGAGCTCAGATTTGCTCTGCTCCTGCCCATCCCAGAATGCACAACATGCTTTCATTCTTAGAGCAGTATCAATTCAAGATACTATGTTTAATTTACAAAAGCATTGTTGGTTTTAATTCCAGAGACAAAGCAGCTTACAGGAAAGCTGCTACCTTTGGCTACACTTACCTGACTTGCTCACTAGTAAATACTTCTATTTACATGCTTTACTGCATCATGGCTACATTTTGCTTTCCATTTTATTTTATGTTCTCTCTACACTACACAATGTCACATCCCTAGCAAAGACAGCGACTGAAATAAGCCAACTTGGTGAATGTCTGACTGCTTGGAACCATAGAGGAGTTAAGCCAGTAGGAAGTAAATCACTTATATGTATCCTCAATTTTAAAAAATCTTATCTGAGAACACCCTCAGCTCAGAACTACTAGATTTTGATCTTCATAACTGAGGACTGCACTAGATTAATTTCTACAGTCCCTTTTAACCCAAAGTGTTCTATGATTGTAAATATAAAAGACTGGAACAGATCTTCATTAAAACTCATCCTAAGACTCCCATATAAATGAAGTCATTAAGTCATGAAAATTAATGCTAGCCTGTCACAATCAGGCTGTGCCTCCAGGGAGTCCTCTCCTGCAAGCGAAACTCAATGCTGAAGTGGTACTTTTCACACAAGGAAATGGGAAGCTTGAGGACACAACTTCCTTTAATCATACAGTCTGTTCTTTGGCTACCATGAAGCAAAATTCTGGGAAAAAAATTTAAAAATCAAGGGCATATTGGCATGATGCAATATCTTTATAAGAGAATAAACTAAATACAGGCAAGTAAAGAAAGATACAGGTAGAGCTAATCCATCTAAAATCTAAAGAATCATAAACTCAAGAATTCCAACATTCCTTGCAGAATAATATCCCCTCAGTTGTGACTTGTTATGTTGGATTGTTTCAAACAGTTAAGCTATTTGCTAAGGGGGAAGGGAACAAAATGTCAGTACATATAGAATGAATGTATCAGGAAACCAGCAGGAAGCCTTTTTATGTTGCTCTCTTTCCCTAAGACTCTTTGGCTTCTGCTCAGTAAGGTATGTCCAGTAAGTCCCTCCTCAGCTTTTAAAGTCAGTGCTCAATTATCACTGATAGGAGACAAATATGAGAGCAGGCATTTGTTGGACCATTCTCCATAACTCTGCCACAATGGCAGACACAATGCCACATAGCAACAGCAGCAATATAATGTCTGAATAATTCTTTCCCACACCAAGTCAGATTTCAAGATGGTTTTAACAGAGGGCTCCAAGTTGCCAACTGGGTGATGCACAATCAAGCAGAAACATTAAGGTCCTCAGAAACTTTGTGAGGAGTGTTGTTTTCCACCTTACTTTAGAACAATAAGCATGTGGAAGCTTCTGCAAGACTAGGGAGAAAAATAACTGGAGAGACAGTTGGGTTTCTCCTGCAAATCACAGACAAGGCACAGGAGGTTAAATGTAGCAACATTCCTCCAGACAACAAGCTCAAGGCAGAAACTTAGAGAATAAAAGCACAGGGTGATACAGAAGCTCTCTGACCACAAATCACAAATGGTCAAGTATGGATCACTGAAAGAATTAAAGCTTGACATCTGGCTAAAACTGGTTTTAGGACAGCACAGAGAGAACAAAAAAAATCACTTATGCAAAATACCCCAAAAGCTGTGCAAATAACAAGAAGGTATAAGACTGTAGAAAGAATAAAAAGAATGGAAGAACAGAAAGGAAGGAATGGCTTCAAACACATCCTCCAGTAAAGAAACACCATACTTTCTTTATTTGTGAATGTCTTTCCTCACAGTCAGCAGAGGACAATCTCTAGTTTTTCATTTGCCATTTAGCATGTTTTTTACACTGCGGGACAATGCTTATCATTAAAGCACCCTTTTTTGTATAGCTTTGGCCTAATCAAATAAGAACTTTAAAAGGAGGTGAATATACATGTCTGTATTTTGCTCCTGTCTTCCCATCTTGACTGGTTTCCCAAAACCAAGTCAGATTAAACTTCAGCACAGCAAGAGATCTAATAAGAGCACAAATACATTCATTCACTTGTGAAATACCTGGAGATAGCATGAAACTTTTCCTTTTTTCCCTTAGTTTTCTTTGCTAGGGGTGAAATACCACCCATCACTTATAAATCTCAGTCTGCTGCTGGGACTCCATTAACATGCCCTTGAAAGAAGGACTGGTATTAGGAGGCCTTGTATTTAGGAAATAACTTCCTGTAAGTCCACTTTCAATTTCTTTGTAACAGGTCCTGAATGCTTCATGCTTTATGGACTCAGGACATGGAGAGCAGCAATCCGATTATGTTTTCTGTAGTTCCCTATTACTTTCCTATAGCTTGATTGGAAGGCTCAACCAGGGAAAAAGGCAGTGATGATATACAGCGAGCTTCTGTGACCAGAAAATAAAACCATTGGCTCATAGGAAAGACAGGGAAAGAATAGTCTGTGAGATATATCTACCTGTGTAATTCACAGGAAATCAGTGAGTCGAGTAATGTAAAATTGCGAAAGGCTACAGCGCTTTGTGGCCTTTAACGTTATTTGTTCTGTGTGCTGAAGTAATAAATGCACAATCCATGCTTCAGAACAAAATATATTATTTCATTTTCATCCATTTTCTATTATTATGGTTTTTTTCTTCTTTGAGGCTCTTGGTTTGGTTTTGTTTTAGGCACGTTTTCTGGGGGTTTTGGTGGGAGGTGTTGTTTCTTCTTTTTTGCAATCACTGCTAAACTGTATGAACTTGAAGCCATACTGTACACAAATAATCAAATCAACAAGTTAGAAAAAGATTTGGTATGCAGTCATGTTAACTGTCATCTTTGATAAAGATTACTAAGGATGCACCTTTTTTCATTCATTAATTAGAATCAAAAATTACCAACTTCTTCCTGTATAGAAATGTTGGAAGTCAAAATACAATTCTGTACTTCTTTCTTCACACAGGAACAACTGAAGTATTGTATTAATACAATATTAATAGTATTAATACAATATTCCAGTGCTGCTGGAACAGAGACTAGCACTCTCTGTAGTGATTACAGTTATCAGTGAGGGAAATCTGATTTGTGTCAAATGAGCATTTAACTATCAAATGCATGGCAGATTGGTTTAGAATTGGGATTACAGGTGCTTTTTTGCAACAGTGCCCTGTATTAAAAAGGCATTAAAGATATTATACTCTCAGATCTCTCAGGGATAGAAGCAGAGAAACTCTTAGATGGTAAATTCTCAGCACACATAGGGGAGAGAGGTCACCACATGCTCTGGCTGTGGGCACTCAGGGGACAGTGTAGAAAAACTCTGTACATGAATTTATTCTGCATGTGCTCTCTCTGCCTAGCCTGAAGCTATGTTGCCCCATTAGTACCTGATTCAGTACATCTCACTTATTACCTTGGGCTTTACTTTTATGCAAATTATGGCTGTATCTGTTTGACTCTAAAAATAAGTATAACAACTTTCTGTCTATTTGCATTCAAAAACATCACAGAGGCATCCTACTTATTCCCAAAGCTTTGAGAACTCAGCACTTCAAACAAGAAGGTTGCTTTTAGTCTCACTGAAACCAAGAGCTCAATAATCTAATGAAACTTCTTTCTTTCAGCATATAGAACTGAACAAATCTATATTAATATTAATGTAACAGTCCATACAGAAAGAGACAATGTGAAGGGAGAGCATTCAACGAGAAAATATAGGTCACTGATCTCACTGTATTTTAGTCATCTAATGATTATTATCTCGACTACTCAAGACATAACATTTTACAATTGTCTTGCAAATAAAGCACTCATTAAATGGCATTTATCTTTCTGTGATAAAATTCAACTGAATAAAAGATGTAAAATTTCGAGTAGACAAGAAATATTATGAAACACGTTCTTTAGGATTAAGAAATTAAGTCAATATTCCTACCATTCTTACTTTCACATGCTATAATCTATAGCTATATAAAACTACAGAAAAAGAATCAGTAACTAACTAATAGTTACTGTAGGTTACATTTCAACAGTGTATGACCTATCTAACTGAGATATGTACCGTATCACATATTTCATCCTTGAATGCAAATCAATAGGTGTTCATAGTTTTCAATTTTAAAAAATGTAAAGGATATTGGTATTCCATGAAAGCCACCTATTAATCCAAGTTAAAACCTCAAATATTTGCCTTTCTGCACAGAGATTAGAACTCTTTCTTCATGGGGATTAGTAATTCTGTTTTTTTCTTTGATCACAATGTAAATTCATTGTAGACTTATACCTCATAATGATATGTCTGTTAAGTTTTTCTCTTCAGTAGCTGTTAAAATTAGGAGAGGATTTGTTGGTGAGTTATTTTTATTCACAACCACATTAATGCAAGTCCTAAACTAATCAATTTGCATTATGTAGCCTTTCATGCAGTTTGCACAGATTTACAGCTTGGTTGCTTTATCTAGTCTCATGCCTGTGAGACAGCTGTTAGGCATTTAGCTAATCTAATTCTAATCCCCAGGGGATTCTAGTGTGTCCATGGAAAGTTAGATGCATGGACCACAGTTTACCATCTGAAGTATTTAAAAATGTCACTCCTATTTAATTTTTTCTTTATGATTTTGGATTCAAAATTTTTTGAAGAGGTTCATTAGAACTGTCTGAATAATCACAGTGTAACAGTTATTGGCTAAGGGTTACTTCTCATTTTAATTTTCTCATGGGTATGTTTAACACCTCTTGCATCTTTCAAATCTATCATGCTGATTTCAAGGGGTAGTAAGCACAGATTTTTTTAAAGTATTTTCAATCTATGTAAAAGCAACAATGTACTTTCTGCACAGTTGTTTTGTTTCTCTTGCCACTTAATTTTTTTCCTCTTATCTTTCTTATGATACTTAGAGAAATAAGGGGAAAAGAAAGGATTATACCTTTCCTTGTGATTGTGTTCCTGCCAACAGATTTTATCTGCAAAAGACCATTCAGCTTTCTCATTTAAATTCACAGCCCCTAGATGACTAAACTTAATTGGCAAGAAGTCAAGAAACATAATTGTTTAAATTATGAACATTTCTAAAAACTGCATTATGATGAAAGTCATCTATTTATATTGTGCCATTTCATTATGATTGTACTTTCAATGGATATTTTATCTTGTTAAAAAAGTAGTAAAGTGAAAGCCTGACAAAAATGAAGCAGATTAATCTGCTGAATACTAACAATTTTCAAAGCAAATTTATTTTTACATAGGAAGTGAATCTAGATTTTTAAAAGTTAAATGCATTTTTTCCTAATGCTATTTATATACTTGAGTGCATGGCTGCTTGACAGCTAATAAACAAGGTTATATTTATACAAGAAGCCAAAATAAAGTTACTAGCTCTATAATAATCGATAAAAATTCTGCCTCTGATCTTCAGCAAACAGCTTGCTTTAATAATGAAATCACAAACCATAAGTGATAAAGATTATAGGTTGGCAGAAGACTGTGCTCCCACTTAAATTAATGGCAAAACTGTCCAGACCATCCCTGGCCCCATCTAGCTGGGTCATAGCCCGGTTTTAATCAAATCTCACTCTTATGAAATAGCTGGCTTGAGCTGACCTCACACATTTTCCTTTGTAATCCAATGTGCCTAGTGAAGGTTGATGTCAGTCTCTCATTGGTTAGTGAGGCTCTTAAGATGTGTATACTTGTTCTACGCCCTTTCTCAGACTTGTTCACCTTTGGGCATGAATTTAGCAGTGAGTGATAGAGAGAGGGCAATTTCACTCCCCTTTGCACCACTGGGCAAGGGCACTGAGCCGTGTCTGTGCTGCTGGGCTGTAACGTCTATGCTGATTTGACCCTTGGAAAAAGGTTTAAGAGGATGAGGAAAAAGTAGAAATGAACTAGACTGAAGAGGCACCAACTTTATCTCTCTCTTTCCCACAGGGACACGTCTTTGCTTATATTTTCAGCTCTACGAACTAGATGTGGAGAGCCACAGTTACCCAGAACAAAGCTTTCCTTAAACACTCTAACCCATGTTTTCTCTTCTACCAATTCAGACAAAGTCTTCTTCCCATTTTCAAATACAGGCCAGAAAAATAATTGATCTTCAGTTAGTTGAACAGTAATCCGGATGTACTCAGTGTTAGCAAGATGAATTCAGAAGTGGTACCCTGCACATCCCATACATATGGGCTTCAAAGATCAACATTTTCCTGGGACTGTTAAATAGTCCTATAGCTGCCTCCACTATCAGTGAGAATTTCTTACACCCATGAGGAACTTCACTGTTTCTGAAACACTGAATGTACCCACCCCTCGACCATGCCAGTCTGCTATGTTTCCTGACAAGACACAGGGCCAGCCAAACAACATATGCTACTTCTGTCCTGCTAGTATTTGCTAACCAGATGGTACTCAAAGAATGCAAGTAAGTGATGATCTCTGTTCATTCATCTGTCCCGAAATTCTCACAGATTAAAATGAGTACACTTTCCATCTCTAAGCATTAGGATTCAGTGAAGTACAAGGTAGCTCTTCCAAAATAACTTTAAGGTCAAGTATACACCCCATAAGCAAGAACTCACAGAAAAGTAAATAAATATTCCCCTCCTATATGTGATTTATTTCCTTGAATTATGGCTGCTTTGCAGCATTACTTAGCATTCTGAGATCAGCTGGATATTATTGGTACTAGATTGTTATTTACGAGTTTACTCTGCTGTACTTATTCAAAACAAGTAAAACCATCAAAATTATTTTCAAAGTAGGCCATTATGAATAATATTTCAACCACTAAAACATTTTATCTCAGTTTTACTTCCTCCTTTATACTGCTTAAATACTTCAATTAGGAGAAAGCCAGGAATATCCATGCAAAACACAGAATTTTATTTTCAAAAATGGACGCATGGACATCCTTCAGCTGGGCTTTAATCTCTGGTCTTTATATCTGTTAAATAAGACAGACAACATATCCCTCTTCCAAAGACAGTGTTTTCTACAAAAACCTTAGCTGATTCACATTTGGATTTATAATTAAAATTATTTATTTTAATAAACTTATTTCAATCAAATTTGTGAAACAATAGTCAACTAACAGCAGAGATCTTCACACAAGAGCTGATTAACTCATTTCTTTTTTAAGTGTGAGTTCTCAATGCCAGCTTGAGTTGACACCTGATCCTAACTGATCTTTGTCTTTGCAGAGCTTGGATTTGAAATTGTTTTAATGAAAAGATGGAGCTGTTCAGCTTCCTTTTTAAAACCTGTATTATCCTTTCCCACCTTCCTTGGATCTGAAATAGAGTTATGGGAACACAAACTAATAAATAAATGTTAGCTTTAAAAATCACTTCAGCAATTTCTTTGCTCTTAATTTTTAGTGATTCTGTTTCAGGTCTCCATCAACAAAAGTGTTTTTCTCTTAAATTTTCGTGCTTTGCTCAGTCTCTAAGGAAATTTCATGAATTTTCAACTGTCAAAACAAATTAAATATCTAAATCTTCAGCTTAATATGCATGGGATACATTGTGCTGCTTTTCACTTATTTTAGTTCTGTAAAGTTTTTATTTTCCATCTTTTGTTTGGAAAGATGTGGTATACTGTCCCCCAGGAACACGAACAGATTAAGAACAGGTTTTATATCAGTCTGTCACTCTGAGCATTAGAATACCTGAAAAATAATTTTAGGAAGATCAATTGAAAGAATTGGCTTTTTCTTCTCTTCTGAGCTTACACAATTACTTTCTATTATTTAATGCAGCTGTGAAAATTTGTCATCATAGTAAGGAAAAGATTTCATTCTTCTGAGTTTTCAGCAAGTCAATTAAAGGTTTGAAAAAATCCTTCTGAAATCGGAATTTTAGTAAATAATATTCTAAGAGTTACTGTACTCACATGTAGGCATATAAAATATATGTAATTTCTAAACTATCTTAAAAGTCAAATATTTCTTCTTTATTATCTTTATGCTTTTACTTCCAACTATATTTGCAAAGCTAATTTATTGGTACTAATTTTTATTCTTTGACCGAACAAACACAAAGATGAAGAAAAGATCTAAGGAACTGCATTTTTCTCCAATGAGGTTCTCTTTTCATTCTCTCTTCTTCAGCTCATCTTGTCATTAGAGTCCTTTATATGGATAAAAAGGGGCACATATATATATATACGGAAAAATAAGCACATCTTTTACAAGAAATTATAAAACTTCTGGTATCTAAAATGTTTAAAGCTTAAAACCCATTTTATTTTATATATGGAAAAATAGAAATTAAGATTACAGCTATTCATAAATATTTGAAGAGCCACAATTAACATACATGCATTTTTTATTATTAAATTTTTACATATAATTTTGTTAAAATTACCATTCCAGCAGTCTGTTGGACAAACTGTTACCATTGCAAATTCTTTACTATTTAACCATTGCTCAGTTATTCATAGGAAATCAGTTTGATGCTTTAATTTGGGTATCTGTTGGACAAGCAACAAAATTATCTCTATACAGAATGCCACAACACTCTGCTTCTGGTAGTAACTGGGAACAATTAACCAATGGACACTGAATAGTTCATACCTCCAATGATAGCTTTACCTGCTCTACATAATTCTCTTTCCTGTAGTATCAACAATTAGCACTGATCATTTATAAAATCATGACATTCAATCCAAACCCCATATGCACAAAGAGCTCAAGTGCAGAGAACATTAAACTGGAGTGTGCTAGAGTACACTTAAGAGTCTCCAGCAAATGGAATACAATTTTCCTGACAGCCCAGTCACTGTAACAGGCAGCAGATTCTCAAACACTTTAGCAGGTCACACAATGGTTTCATAGGAGGAGATTCAAAGCAAAAATTTTAAAAAATGCATTTTAATAGGTGCTCCAAAATACAGATAAATGTTTTGTGTAATTTACAGGAGATAATGTTTGGTATAAACTGAAAAGCAGCTCCTTTTGTACTTTTCAAAGCAGCTAGGTGTCCTTCATAGCCCAAAAGTGGATCTTTGTGCATCCAAATAACTTTCAAAATCTGGCAAAGTACCAAAGTCTGCCACTCTTTCAGAAAATTAAGAAGTGAGCAGTTTGGAAAATGCTTTTTTTTTCATAGGTTACAAGATATGAAACAGTCCTAATCTGAGAATTTAAATGCTCTGGGTACATGTCTCCTCTGTTGCTAATTTAGCACAACATTTTTGAAAGGATATTACAGGCATTACCTTTTCCTCTCAGCACAGTATGAGCACACCTTTGTATTCTTGCAACAAGGAGAGCACATGTTAAGCACCAGCAAAAACTGCTTCCTCATGATGTGAGAAAGAATTAACTTATTTTGAGCCTTAAATGAGGTGTCTATACCTTTGAAACTCCCTGCAGGAAGGTAGCTACCATGTAAGTGCACAGTAGGTTTACTACTGCTCAGGATGTTTCAATATCACTGCTAGAAGTGGTAATTATATATGATGATGTATCTGGCTGGCAGCTGAAGAATAAAGGCAAATACTTGTCTGTGCAATTTCTGTGCATGCACAACCTATGGCACTATATTATACATCAAATGCTTTGGCCTGAGCCAAATTAAGAATGATACACAGCTAGCATTTATGGTACCTGACAGTTCAGCAAATCTGTATTTTGGTCCTTTAAGAAAACAGAGCAGTTTCTAAGATCCTGCACCCGAATTCAGGAAAAATGTTTATTCACTAGCAGCTAACATTAACCCTTACAAAGGACAATAAGTAATTATAGAGCATACTTGGCATTTTCAGGGAAAACTGTACCAGAAGCTCTAATCAACAAGGGCAACAAACCTTTCAACACTCGTACAAATAATTAACTGTTTGGAAAAGTCTCATTGCATTGCCCTAGCAGAACTTTTCCAAGTATTTCTGCCTAATGCTGAATATAACATGGGAGTGAGGATGCAGTACTTATGTTAAAGGGAAGGAAAAAAAGTTAGGATTAACCATCACAGCCTATATATTGATACCTAAATTTTTACAGATATATTCCAAATGGCTCACATATTTTTGTATATTTAAATTTAGATTTTGTCTTGATAGGGAAGGTGAGGGAAGGAGATCCAAAAACAGTTTAACTCAGATGAGGATAGACATTAGATGAGATTTGCAAAATCTATTTTAATCTTATGCATGCACCCCTCAATATATTTGAATTTGAAATAAAAATACTCCAGTGATGTAACTAGCTTACATGATTAACTAAATCTTATGCAAAGTACACAGCTCTACTTGAGGATATAAAATAAGCTGGAAAATGTCAAGAAGGCAGCTTCTGTTAGATAATTGTAGGTCTGCTGCTTAATCAGCAGAATAAAAAATTCAGGGCAAATCATATGTCTTCAAATTTGAAATGCTATTTAGGTCTTTGATGTTATCACAGGAGTAAACAGAAGGCTTTTATTTCATTGGCAAAGTAAATACTTGCCATTAACAACAACAGAAATATTAACCTTGTATTTCAAATAGGAAATAAAAATATGCAAGCACAATGCATTTTTCTCCTATGAAAAGATAGACAACATTCTTTTACATAAATTGGCCTTTTTTCTGATGAAGAATATTTCTACAGAGGTAAGTACTAGGCATGATAAGACACCAATAAAATCCTATTTTACAGATCTTAATAAAGAAATTTCATTTTGAGAATATACTTTTTCAATCAAAACCTCCTCCAAATTAAATACCTTTTGGTTTTTTTCCACCAAAAAAATCATATTTTCATATATTTGACTGGAAGTTTTATGTGAATTTATTTTTTTTAATATGGGAAATTCAGAGATACAAGAACTTTACAAACACAGGTCTATCACAGATCTACCAACAGGATCTTAATTATGAATTAGAAGAATATTTTTATACTAGAGGAAGTGACAAAGTGATTGATTCGACATGCATTTATAAAAAGATACAGGGAAATTTCCACACTTCATGTCATGTTCCAGAGAAACTGAAGACTTAACAGCATCGTTTTCTTTATAGTAAGCTTGAACAGAGCTTCTCTAATCAAGACAAGAGACTACAGAATTCAAAGGAAAAAGAATATAAAAACCCCACAAATCTCACTGTTTCTTGGGAGGATTTTCCTAATCTTCCATAATTTTAATTATGACTGCTCCTTGGTATTGTTAAGTTCTATATTTTGTTATCTTTCTTTCCTTGAATTGAGCAATAGGATAATCTCTACAAGCTGAAAGACATGATCTTAATATAAAGGGTCACATAAGCAAATCAAGTCAAAAAGTGAAGCAAGAATCAGTCATTGATATAAAAAAAAAATCAGCACTGTTGTAAGTATTTAAAAGAGTTCTTAATTTTAAAATATTTTGTTCAGAAGATAATGACATTTTATGCATTCAGGGCAACCTTACCAACATTTTGGCACATTGATAACTAATTATAGTATTGTGAAAAGGAGAATATTTGGGATGCTACTTTCCATCAACAACGCATTCTAATGCTGTGTTATCAAAGAATAAAATACATCACTACTTCGCACAGTTATCCAGTTTTCAGAATGCAGTCAACAATTCCATTATGAAGAAGGTACATTTCACAGGATATTTTACAACCTCTCTAACTGTGCCACACCTGGATAAATCAAAACTTGTCACGCTCTGCTGTTTGGGTGGGCATTTACTTCTTAAGGGATAAAAATAAGCCTTTCAAGCACACTGCGAGGAGTGTAAGCCAATACCACCTTTTGCCTTACTGAACTCATCAACTGTTCTCTCAGCCCAAGTAAAAAGTCTTCTAATAGCTTAAATAACTCTTTGACATAGTTTCCCACTACATCCTTCTCTGTAAATTGGAAAGAGATGGATTCAATGAGTGGACTGTTAGATGGCAAGGAGATGGCTGCACAGTCACATCCTAAGGGTAGTGGCCAACAGCCCAGAACCCCAGGGGACACCAGCAACAAGCGGTGTCCATCATGGGTCCTTATTGGGAACAGTGTTATTTGATATCTTCAATAATGACAGAGATAAATAAAGGGATCAAGTGTACTCTCAACAAACTTTCAGATGACACCAATGTAAGTGGTGTCATTGGGACACCTGAAGGATGGAATGACATCCAGAGGGATTTGGACAAATGAGAAATGGCAAGGTGCTGCACCTATGCTTGTATTTTAAGTACTGGTAGTGGAGGAGTCATGATTTTAAACCTTAACCTAGAGCTCTTTAAACTCTAGCATTCAATCTTTCGGAGAACTGGTTTAAGCTAGAGTTCTTAAAACTAAACACATCATGCAAAATTAGTTATAACCAATTTTGATATAAAAAGCGACATCACAAATGTTATTTACAACTGTCAAGTTTTAAATTAGCTGAAATTATGATTGTAGCTATTATAGACTTTATTAAACTTCTCTGCCTTAAATCCTTTTTTTTGTGTGGTCCATCATCAGTACAAAGATCAACAATAATTAAATAATGATCTAAGAGTTCATTGTTATCTGTAATCTATATCACCTGTAAAAAGCAATTAGAGCAAGAATTCAAAATAGAAAGTCAGTTGCTAATCATGGATATTTGACTGAACCCCACAACTTCTAAAGGCAAGCTCAGATTTCCAGCTCCATCTCACAGCCAGTTTCTGATGCAAATAACAAGTTATGGACATAGAGCAGTGTTCTGCTTGGAACTGAGCAACAGGAAGACAGACACTTGTGCCCAAAACATCATCTAACCTGCTAAGCTGTAGTATCATTATGCAGGTTCAAAAAAGAGACAGAAAAAACTTATTTTAAAGATTCATAAGAAAAACAGGCTTCTCAAAAAATTACAAATTACAATACAAATCTTTTTCTTGTTTTATTAGGCTTCAAAAGGAAATAAACTATCATGGCAAAAACATAAGTCAGGCATAAAGAGATAACCACGTGTTTCAGGAATTGAGGGTTGATTTTGTCAGATAAATTTGTCAGTAGTTCATTTCCATGAAAAAGGTTATATTTCAATAAGTTAATTACTAAGTATTGCAAGGACCGCATTATTATTCCTTACAGGATTATGTGAGAGTCCTTTGTGAATTCCTAGTCTTAGGACAACTCCTAAAATATACAGTGTACTTTCAAAAAGAGAGAACAAAAGAAAACACTCATCAAGATCAGAAACCAATATCTAACTTATTTTCTACAAATGCAAAATGAAATAATATGTATTTAAATATAAGCCTTAATACCTAGGTATTAAGGTACTATTTTTTCCCAAATTTATATAAGCACCACTGATGTCTTTCTTTCATACTTCTACAGGCACGGACCCTAAAGCTTTGTATTATACAGATCATTTCTCCATATGAAAAATGGTCAGTTTAGTATTGCAAGATTCTCTGTAATTAATACAAGAAAAGAAACCTATCAATCCCAGATACAATGATTTAATAAATACTAAATGTTAGAAGCATCTGGACAATTAGGGAGCAAAGATTTGTGTTAGTATATGTGCTCCCTGCTTATGCCAAGGACTTTTTGAAGAGGCAAATGTCAAGTGTAGCTCTGATGATAGCTGAGAATGTCTTTAGGACACTGCCATAGTTGTCACATGGTTTAAAAATATAAAGGTACCACAGACAGGATAGGCAAGGACACTGACCTCAGAAGCATAGAGTTCTCTCTAAGTACTACAGGTACGATCTGTAAGTCTCCTATCTACATTTGAAACAGTTATCAGGGATTCAGTTTATCCTGTGAGGACCTATTTAATCAGGAGGATGGAACCTAAGGCTGTGAAGTATTCATTTGGTCAGAGAGAAAGAGGCTGCCAAGAGATGAGGTGCTGCAGGAAATCATGAGGAATGAATGACTACAAGGAGCAGGCCTGAGGGAGTTGGTTCATGGATCAATCTGCTGTACTATTTCATCTATTTTGATCTGTAGTGGCCATTTCCTTATGAAACACATTTATTAAATAGGGTTTTCTGGGTACAGCATCACAGAATTTCAGAACTACAGGAGGAATGTGCCAAAAACTTGGAGCTTCTGATCTCTACAGGACTGTGAATTTCACTCATTTCTGTTCCTTCTTACACTTACCCATGGAGGAATACAGTCTGCAACCACATATTTCTACTCCTTTTCCTCCAAGAAGGTAATAAAATGCAGGACTTAAGAAAACAGATTTTCCCATGTCAGTAAATGCATTTCATCCCTGTGTGACTCTAAACTTATTCCAAACAGACACCAGCAGAAGATATTAGCCTTTAGAAAGATAATGAGTGGCCAAGGCAAGGGATGCCAAAATAGAAATCTTTCCCTATCGGTAAATTGCAATTTGTTAAAATAAAACTATTTCACAAAAACAAGCCTAAAAATAAACTACAACATTAATTTGAAATCCACCTGGCTTCTTATAGAATTATTTCATTTTTTTCCATGCTTCAATAGTGGCCTATGCAAGGCTTGTGAGGAATCTCCTCAAGCTACTGATTGTTGAGTCTCCCAGAAGCAGCTCTCTCCCAAGTTCACATCTTCACAGTTAGCTGGCTCTTAATTTACATTAAAACATTTTGATCTACAGAGCCACAGATCATTACCAGAATCCAATCACATACAGAACATAATGCATCTTCACATATAAGATGGTGTTATTTATATTTATGCAATACACATAACTAAGAAACAGCCTGTTACTGTGATTGTAGCATGTCTTAAAACAAACTGAGATGCATGGATTATAACCAGGACCAAGCAGTGCAAAAGTGGTGTCAGAATCCCAGGGAAGCAGTAGACCATGTGGCACTTGAATTAAAAAATAAGGAAAAATCAAAGATCAAGCAGATAGAATGTCTAGAAAAAAAAAATTAATACGGTCATATTACTTCACACATTACATCCATTTTCCTGAAAATACCTGCATGATTTGTACAAATCCATGAGGAGAAAACACATAATTTACTGCCAGCAAAATAAAATTTTGATACAATTCTGATAAAATTTTGAAGTACCAGGAATTTTTTTTTTTCTTTTATGAGCAGTGAGAAATTTTACAGGGAATGGGGGAAAAAGTTCACTTCTGTCTATACCACAGTAATCAAAATGCATTTGTATCTATTTGCAGTACAACCCCTCCATATCCAGTACTACATTAAATACCAGTTTATATATGTGTGTATAAATTCATAGATAGTAACTAATGTATCTGCAGGTTGGAAGTACATGCTCCTTGGTAATGTAAAACACAGGCAGGGCCAGAGAAAAGGACAACAGAAATCTTGTAGAAATAATGGAAGGTTTATGACTGCATAAAGACTATTAGAGGCAGACACAAACAAGCAACCAACATATTTATTCAGCCATTCAATAGCTTTATTGGACACAATGAATTGAGGTGAACTCAGAGATCACTATGAGGATGTCCTGCCCTAGGGTTAGCATGAATCTAAATTTTCCTATACTCCAGCTCTCCCTGAAACACTGATCCTAGAATATTTTGAAAAGACACATTTGTTCAGAGTATCCAAAAATCAAGTACCCTTGAAGAACTGATGCTGTAAATTTGCTCCTGCATGACAATCAGTTTTGGGCATGACCACGGCACACAGGACCAGGACCTCAGGGTGCAGGACAACTCTGCTGTACATACTGTACATGTACTTGCTGCACACACATGAATGACAATGCCAAGAGTTTCAGGTCTGCTGGTAATCTCAGGCAGCTTTGTGGGAGCCAGACACAAAGCACAAAACCTGGCAAACATCTGCAGAGTATTCAGAGGATCCCTTGATGCATTGTGTGTGTGTGAGAAAATAAATGGGAGATGGACCTAAGATCACAGCAGAACAAGGTGATGGATCCAATACTGTCACCGTTCTCCACTGATATGCACTGGGTTTGCAGAAACAAATATTTTGTGTCTTTTCCTTTTCTGGTCACAAATTTTTTCCCTTAATTTCTCTATTTACAGGTGTTACAGAGCACCCTTATGACCACAGAAATTATTCAGAAGTTTGCAAACAAACATTTCTGCTTTCCTTCCTTTGCCACTTGCAAATGTCAGGCAGTGAGACCATCTGGTACAAATTCTGTTAACAATGATCAATGGCTTTGATTAACAGTAACTGCAGAGGCTCAGTGTGAGTTAAAAGAATAACTGAAGTTCTCTTCAAGATCACTGATTTTGAGCATGCTTGAGAAACAATATATCTTAGTAATGTATCCAATTCAAGATGTAGTCAGAATGGTTGAGGGTTTTTTTTGTGCCATGATCTGAAATACATTTGGGATGATACTCTAATCAAGGCTCAGAAAATAACTTAATCAAATGCCTTTGTTAGAAAATAAAACTAACAAAAGATGAGATTGATTAAATTTTAGAAACTCTGTTGAAAATTAAGGCTATTCAAAGTAATTTGGACACAGAACTCTTGAGATTGTAAATGTCAGCTTAAGAAAAGTTCCTGTTGCTAGGAGACTGTAACAACAAGATGTCTATGTAGAAAAAGTATCTCTGATATATCAAGAATAAAATGGCTTGATTAAATTAAAAATGAATGCTAATTAATATACCTAACAGCAAATAAAACTAAATTCATTTAAGAGTTGTAACAGTGCCAGAAACTTGTCTTGATGGCAAGCTAGTTACAGTCTTAGATTTCTTCAGAGCAAATTCTCTAGCTGCCATTCATTCCCACCCCCAGTAAGCCTACCACTTGTCCATATATATATATGAACATATAAAGGTCATCCTTCTCTTCCGCCAGACAAGAAAGCTCTCATATAATTGTTTTCAGGACACTAATTTATACTTCAAAGTAATACTTGGAAGAAGTTTCAGAACATGCAAGGAAATTCTCCTTTGTTACAGCTGCAAGATATTGTTGAACTTTATCTATCTCAGAACTGTGAGCAGATAACAGCCTTCCCTTCAATCTACCAGCCTTACCCTCTATAGCACCAAGGACCTTGGGCAGTGAAATTGATAGAAAAAAAGTAATTATTTCCTAAGACAGGTCACGTTTAAAGCCAAGAAGTAAACTGTAAGAGAATTCAGTTCCTTGACACTGACCTAGAATTCCAAACCTAACTACTACAAACCTATTTTTCTGTATAGGAAAACAGGTTTTTTAAAAGGTGGATTAAAAAATCCTTTCCCAAATTCAAGAATATTATTTAAGATGTTAAATTTTAGTGTACAGTTTGAGTACATACACACCAGCATTTACTAAAGCCCAGCAGTAACTGAGTTGAGCCACAGAAATGCTAGTAATTTTTGTATCTCCCACATCTTATAGACTTCTTTACATGAGTTACCTAGCTTTTAAAAGGTCAAGCCACAATAATATAATATAACAAATTTGTGCTATCTTATGAAGCAGGTGAAACAGTTAATTTTTTGTGTGCTGAAAAGTCAATGAAGAAAGACTATTAAAACCAGGTAAATGTTTATATTAAAGACATGGATTAACACAGATTCTTATTAACTGCTTGACTGTACTCGCCAACCCCATGACCAGAAGCACTCTCAAGTGATTCTAGCATATCAATCCTTTTTTCAATTACTGTTATTGATTTAAAGGGTACTTCTATACAGGTTAAAGATTTACACAGCTGTATCATGCAAGAGGTGCTGAACCAAGTCAGTCTAATGACAGGGACACCGAAGTGCCTTTTGTGTTAATGGTTATCATTCCAGTTCTCTGCTTTGGAAAAACCATAAAATAAAACTCTATACAGCAACATAAAAGATGGACTTTGATAAAAAGGATATCAGTTCTACTATGAACAGATATATAGAGCATGCCAAATGGACCATAAAATGCACCCATTCAGGTCCAGCCTATGGAAACTCCACAAGAAAATGGGCATATCATATTGCATTACTCTCAGTCAGCACAAGTAAAAGTACCATAGATTATACTTGTCTCCTGCATTCTCTCTTCACAGAAAGAAAACTGATCAATGAACTATTTATCAAGCCTGAACAATATAAATCTGCTGAATTCAACTGAGCTGTTGTGAAAGACTCTTGAATAGGACAAATGACTGAGATAAAGATTCTCTGGCTGGTCACCAAGGACCTCCCATATCAGAAGCAATAATGACTTATCACAGATAAACACCTTGCTAAAATGTTTCAAGTAAGCCTGTGAGAGAACTGTCTGTTGATATGGGAATGCAACTAGAGCTGTAATGCAGCTCAACATAATAGTGCTTTGAATTAAAGTTCTCAACAGGCCCCATGAAACCAACTATCAAGACCTGTCAGATCTAACTGTAATGGTTTTCTACAAAGTGAAGCTCTCTACAGAACTTTATTCATGTGAGAACAGTTACTCTTAAAGAGCAATTGTATTTATCTAAAACCTGAGACACATGTTCTTTACCTGAGATAGATATATATAATACACACACACAGAGACACACACATAATTGTTATTTTCATCTCATGTAAAGGACTCAAGTTCATGAGAGACACATTTTAGTTTTGATTTTGGTGCTGATTAGCATTCCCTTTTGTTTGTTGCACATATTACTCCTTTGCATTCCCATTTGTATTTGCACTGTTTCTGCCATGTGGTAAAGTAAATAAGAGAGGAGTCTGATTGCAAATGTTAAGACTATAAACTATGTCTCTGAGTTATTTATGCTACCCACAGTGCATGGCAGTGCACGAGGAGAATGTGCAACAGCAACTGCTCTAATATGCAGCACCAGAGGAATGAAAAGAAGACAGGAACAACTGGCTGGAGAATAAACACTGGAGGAAGCATCAAGAAATAAGGAAAGAGAAAAAGATAAGAAGAGTATATGTAGAAAGAGTAGTCTCCAGCTGGAGTTAAAAACAAATCCTAGAAAGCAGAGGCCTATTCATAAAAGCAATAAACATTCTCTAACTTACACTACTGCTGAGAGTAGGCCAGGAGGACCTCTGAAACAGAAACCTCAGTGCAGATCAGGATCTGATTATGCCATTTTTGGGGAGAGATGAAACTACATAAAAAGAAGTTGCATAAAGAACTTTCTTATTTTCAAAGGTCAAGATAGCATCCCAAAAATATGCTGGAGAAATTTCACTTTTTGCTAATCTCTTCTAATCACAAAGGGGCAGAATGTCTCAAAGTAAACAAATGTATGTGAAAGGGCACTTTCTCTTCAATGCAATACTGTATGACTCAAGAAGCACCACAGATGTAATGCCTTTAATTATAGAGATTTCCACTAAATCTCTCTCACATGGTCTGGAAAATTTATTCCGCAATGAATTTTTTCTTTATACAGCAAGTTCTTTCCATGTATTTCATACTTCCACTACCTCCAAAGGCAATGAATCATATCACAATCATTAGAACTCTAGTTTTCAATTTTTCTTAACCTGGGAAATTTTATGGCTTTGAACAATGGAGATATATGGTACTCTTAACTAGCATTCCTCTTCAGCACCCTACCTACCTACCTTTCAGCAACCCACACAGACTCCTTAACAAAGCAATTTATCACCTTCTCTTCCTTACAAAGCAGTTCCCTGAGTTGTCCAAGTCATAAAATGCAGTCTTGCAAGAGTATCCAGCAGATGGGTAGAGGGTTCTCGATAGAAGCAAGTTTGAAATCTGAGTATTGGCATGTTCATGTTGTAGTTGAAAATTATAGTTGAATATTAGGAACTCTCCCAAGTAACTTGTCAATTTCTTGATTATTCTGTGCCTTTAAAGATGTGGTACTATTTGATGAGTAGCTGTTAGTTCATTGTGGAGCTGAGGACTATGTTATAGGGAGAAGAAAAATCCTATACACATATTTCAAAAATCAAGAGTAGGATTCAATAGCATGTGTAGAATCAGAAATTAATGTAAAGTGAAGTTAAGCAAATTTAATCTCTTTTAATCATGTGAAGAGAGATAGTGAAGGAGCACTATTTCATTACTTGTTATGTAAAATAAAGGTTTTAGCCAGTGCTATGTAGCCTGGAGCCACACTGACAAAATAACAAATAGCTCTAAAATTGTAGATGCCATCTTTCTGGCACCCAGATATCACTTAAAAGCTTACTTGTCTTCTGTGTGTAATATCTAGGTTGTTAATTCCCTTATGAAAACATAAAATATTTGCTTGCATTTGAGTAAGTTAGCTCTATTCAACATTCCTTACTGGTTCTTTTAATCATGAAAAAGCCTATTCAACCCTGGGTGTTTGAGAGAAGACTGCTGATCAGAGTTCTTGGAGACAGTTAAAACAGTCTCTATAAAAAAATAATTACAAGTTATACTCTGCCAAAAGGCCACGCCAAAGATTGTTTTTCTACTAATATAAAATGTCTTCTAAAAAAACATTATGCATCAAGGACCTTTAAAAGTAAAAAAAGAAAGGCCCACATTATTGCTTGCAGCAGCAGAAATGCACCTATCATATTTATTAGTTTACAAATGGCATTCTCAAGGTACCTCATTGCATTTTTAAGAGAAATATTTTTCAAAATATTTGAAATGTAGAGTGAGTAGAAGTGAATCAGGATTGTGCTGAATACCTTTTGCATATAAGCACCTCTATGTTACTGCCCACTACTGCAAGGTATGACTTCACAACATCAAGCTTGGATCACTGTAGAAATTTTTCCCTTCCTGTGATTTCCCCATCATAGGTGGTGTATTATATGAAATTCATACTGTGATAAATTGACTCTATTCAAGAGTTAAATGTCAATGCTGACTTCAGTGATGTGAGAATTTTATCTCATGCTTACCATGGGATAAAACTTCTAACGAAGACAGATCTATGCACACGAGACAAGAAAGTGGAATAAGAAAGTCAATGGTTCTGAGAGCCTTAATGCCTGTTTCATCACATTAAACTTTTTAAAATGTGTTCATGTGTTGCTTGTGTTTGCTCACATATGCTATACAGAGATATTCTGATTGTTATGCCAAGGAACAAGGTCTTGGAGATATCTGGTAGAATTTGATCAACTGTGAGTACCACCACAATTAGACTTTCAGATTTGACAAGAAGCTCTCCTTTTGAAATCACCAAGCTATTTTAGGCAAAAAACAAAATACCAGTATGATCAGTTATGGGAAAAGACATACTTTCTGGACAAAACTATACAACTTCCATTGAGTAAGGGCCATTTTTAGGCTATGATCTATGTTAGCCTCCTCTGTCTCAAAAAAGCTACAGAAATAGAACACAATTAAACCATCAAGCAGCGGCTGTAGATATGTGAGGGCTGAACAACTGTGTCCGGTGATATGTAGTAATGGGCATGCAAATAAAAATAAAACAGAGGATAAATATTTTCTTGATTAATTATATCACATACTGATAATGCTTCAAGCCATAGTCCTTGGGAATCAAAAGAGCAGAGTTGTTGACAAGTGTGGCTGGAGTTAATGTGATTCTATAAATATGAAATAGTGCTGAGTTACATCTATCAACAGTTATCTCTGCTTGAATATTTCAGAATGCCAGAGTATACTAGTAACTGTCAGAGGAAAAAAAAGCAATAAAATTTGGCATTGAAAAAACACACACTATCTGTGTACATTTCACTAAGAATTGCTTTAGAAATCTTGAACTACTGGCAGAGAACTGTTGTTGTGCCTACCCTTTTAAATAAAAAAAAAAACCAAAAAAAAAACCCAAACAGAATTCCTACAGAACTGTACCAGCATTTTCCCTAAGTTATTATTGTATTCCTTATATCCCAGAAGAGAAGTATGTGTTTGAGGACAAAGGAAAAGACCAGAACTATGCATAATAGATAAGACATCAAAAAATTTGAAGTAGACTACATTTGCTGATGATGAGCAATGATTAGAAAGTTCAGACATCTAGCATACAGTAATCCTTTAATGACTGTTATCATTTATCATCCTGTTAATCTTCATATACAAAAACATATATGTCCTGCATGGTTACTATCCATCAACCCACCAGATACAAATTGAGCAAATACTGCAAAAAGGCTATCTCTAAGGCTAATTTATATTTATTGTTTATTCTGCAGTGTTTATAGCAAATATTATGAACCCAGATTTTTCTAAAAAATTGTAACAGTAAGGATGGTATAGTCTTATTTGTTTAAAAATGCTATTCTATGTATATATCCATAATAATATTTATACATTAACTGTCACAACACAAAAAACTAACAAAATGCTGAAAGTCAAATTTAATCTGATGTAAACGGTTAGTATATACTAAAGAAAGTATAAATCTATTTGCTTAACTTGGGGTTTTCCCAACAAACATGCTCAGCTTTCTTTAAAGTAAACGTTCAGAATGAAATACAGAGTAAATTATTTAATGGCAATTTAAGCATAGAAGGTTAGTGCAATATAGTGGTCAAAGTAAAGCTCCCAGACTGATGCATTTTGTTCCACACAGATTTACAGGGATATCATTAAATATTATTACATTTCATGACAGGAAGTATGATTGTGTTGAAAATTTAATCAGGTTTCTTTTTCAGTCTAATAACAAGAATTTTAACATGCTGCTGCCAAAAATCAGTGAAGCATAGTATTGCATACAAGAAACAGCTAGATTCTAATTCTCTGTCTGGCTGAGAACAACAAAAAAATATCTCATATGTCACACTTCACTTTATTTTTTACTGCACCCCATACAGAATAAATCAAGAAAAATTACATTAAAAATGTATTAATGAAGAAAACCCACCCTTTTTCCAAATTCCTGCGCTTTTCCTTTTATAGTCTCACACATTAACTTACCCAACAGCATTGCACTCAACTGCTAATGAAAAGAAAGCAGGCAGTACAAATCTTCTTAAGCCTCCCGTGGCAAGAAAACTATTACAGAATGAACAGAATAAAGTCTCTGGAGCCTTTCCGTTGTCTGCTTGTTTTACAAAAGGCAGTAAAAATCACACTGAGAAGTGTCAAAGCTGAATAAACCACTAGCAATTGGGTTTAAACCCTTTGGGTAGTTGAAGGACCAAAAAACAGTGAGAAACAATGCAGAATCTACTAGAGGCTGTAGCCAAGCTTAAAATGTAGACAAAGAAACAGTTTGCTTCTAAAGGTTTGCAAGGGAGGGCTTGTCACAGGACATTAATTCAAGCAAGCTGCTGTTACATCAAACCAGTGCATCTATATACAGTTAATCCAAAGCTTTTCATGTTGCATTCGAGGAGTTTGGCTGCCACAGACTGGAGCCCCTGGGTTTGGTGTCACTGAAGAACAGGAGAGATTTCTTCTCTTCCCTTTTACATTAAAATGCATATTTAGCATCTAGAAACCACGTGGTAAACGGTGAGATCTTTTTCTGAAGCTTTATTATGATCTGCAAATGACATCTAAGATGGCACATTTGAATAAAACTATTCTCTTTGCATTTGCTGTAGGCAAACTTACATATAAAGGAGTTTTAAATTAGAAAATATAGAGGATTTTCTTCTAAAACCATCACAAACAGTAGGGAGAAAACTTGACAATAAGTAGGCAACACTGCATTTTAATGGCTACTTTAGGAAATAATCAAGCAGAATGATGAAAAATCCATATTTCTTTCATTATCTTTTCCATAACCTTGTATTCACTGTTCATAGCTAATGAAAAACCTGATATACAGACTTAGCATTGTCTTTGACAATTTACTGCATAGAAATATTGAGCATCTTACATTCTTTTCAACTATGCAATGACAACTTTTTATAAAAGCTTAAACATTTATCGGCAATGCTTCAGAACTTCCTTTATAACAGGACTTTACTTTTTTTTTGAAATAAAGGCTTGGTTTACTCAAAAATAAAGCATGAAAAACTATGAAAATGAATACAAAACAGTCTATGCCTTATTAACAAGTCTCAACTTGTTAATAATGAGTTTTACTCTAGTCATGGATTTTCACTTTTTCTCCTCAAAGGTACATATATTTTGATTGTAGTCTAACATGATACAATTTGAACCAAAGATGATATTAACCAGAACAGTCCATATTTTCCTCCCAACTTATCATAAAAGACACTCAAAATGCTTCTTAGTGTTAGGGTAGACACTCCCTGTGCCTATCTCCTGCTGAGCATGACTTTCAGCTATCCATGCAATACTCTCTGTTGATACTAATTGTATTTGCCTATGCAAATAATCATGGCACTACTCACAATTTCCATTTCTGTTCATTCTTTGACATGTCTATAGAACACGATTGGGCCTTTACCTGCCACATTGTCTTACTACAAAAATACATCTTACCCTGGTTTTATGAATATTTAGATAAAGAGCAGGAGCAGAAACTGGGTCATACATGGATAATTTTCTAATTTAGCACTGGTCTCTCGGTAGGGTTCTTTACAATACATCTCATCTTGCAAAGTTTTATGTCATTCCTGAATCTTTGATTTTTAGTCAATTATGCTATATAAGACAAAACAAAGAAATAGAGAGGAATTAATTCCTCGAGTACACAAGAGCAACAGAATTAGATAGTTGCTAGCCAAGATGAAAAAGAGGACTACCAGACTGGCCCACACGAATAGACTGGCAAGAAACAGCATTAATACTAAACCAAATATTAGTTAAAATGTCAATTACTGCAAGAATATTTTATGATAACAACTGATGGACTACAAATAGGAAAACCTTCCATCATAAATCACAGCCAATTGAGTGCCAGTCAAATAGTAATTAAGTTTCAGTCATTATTTAATGTCTTCGTAACAGAGCGTGAGTGGCAGAGCTTCTTCCAAAGGAAGTTGAACTATGCTGCACTGCAGCAGAATGTGCTGGGGAGCAGATTCCAGCATCTTTGCACTGTTAAAATAGCAATTTACTCTAAGCTATGCTGGTCACTTAAGCTGTTCAAAGCAGATCACTTGTGACCATATCTCCTTGGTTCTAGAATAGCACAATTGGCTTTCTGATACCTTCTACGTAACTCTTTGTGATGGACAATCTACAGAACACATATTCCCTGGTCATATCAGATAATAAAAACATTGAAGGGAATATAGAAAATAAGTTAATCATGCTATTCTGTTATGTTAAATATAATAAAATAAACAACATATTGGACACAAATATCTTTGATTAAAAAATCAACCTAAAACATACATAAAAATATGTAAAAACACAAATTCTGTCATGAATTCATGCCACTCAACTTGGCTTAATTTGGATGCAGTATGAGTTTGGAGACAAAGAACGTTTTAGACCTTATTCTTCCTTAGTGTAAGTAACAACAAGATGGGACGTATGAGTAGGAGTGGGGCAGTCCTTCTAACACTATTACCCCTGGTAAAACAAGGCTTGAACGAAAAATAAGGGGATGTTCTTACTAGGACTTAAAAACCCCAAATATTATTTGTCTCTTAACCCAGTACTGAAAATAGCCTGATGAAACCATAAACTAATTCATATGGCTTTTTTTGTAAAATCTTCCTGTAGTTAATTCATTCTGGCTTCTAGCTTCCCAAAAGTAGCAAAGTGACACTCCAAGAAAGATGCATTCTTGTAAACTTAAAGCTCCATGTGCTTAGTGGCAGAATTACTTCCCCCAGATCGCTGCAGTAGGAAGATTTAGATCCTTCTGTGAACATTACACTAAACTCCAACTGTTCTGCTGTTTGGGAAAAAAACCCGTAAGGACCCTGGAGGCAAGAAAAAAAAAAAGAAAGGACAGGAACAAAAAATATTAGAAAACGGCTTAAGTGCTTTTCATTATTGTGAGCAGGGCATGCACAGTTGGCATCAAGGCCTTTTCTGTTCTTCACACACCCCACCAGCCATTGAGCTGTGGGTGCACAAGAAACTGGGAGGGGACAGAGCAGGGACAGCTGCCCCCAACTGACCCAAGGGACATTCCATACCATACATCTTCATGCTCAGTGTATATAAGCTGTGGAAGAAGGAGGATGGGAGGGATATTCAGAGTAATTTCTTTTATCTTCCAAGTAGCCACTACACATGATAGAACCCTGCTCTCCTGGAGATGGCTGAACATCAGCCTGCCCACAGGAAATGGCGAAGAAATTCCTTGCATTTCTTTGCTTTGCTTCTTTGTGCAGCTTTTGCTTTACCTACAAAACCATCTTTACCTCAACCCATGAGTTTTCTCAGTGATATTCTTTTGATCCTCTCCTCCAGCTCTGAAGTACTTTGTTGCCCCTGGGGCAGGATATTTGTAGTATAGTGAAGGTAATGGCTTATGGGTAATTTGCCAATGTGTGTAATTTTTGTTTGCACATCTATGAACCTTATTTTAGTATAGACACTCAGAACTCACTTGACTTAAATCCATATATGGGAAATTCATTATTCTTGTCAGCAGGTGATACTACATGCTTAGACTTATTTTTGAGATCTTTGAACTTTCAGATCAGTAATACAGTTAGTGCATAGACTCTCTGTACCACTAAGGAGGAACATAACTATCTTTTAGCATTATATTTAAAACTGGAATCAGATTTCAGGAGTCTAATCATTGTAGAAGCCTTGTCCTACACAAAACTCTGAAAGGATATTCAGTCCAGCAGCTACATTTTAAAACATGAAAACCATGCTTGGAATAATGTGTTTAATCTCACACAGTGAGATTCTTTGTCTCAAGTCTACATTCCAATAGATTTCCATTATTCACCCATCACTTATATATTCAGAGATGGGCTGAATTTTCTAGTATGAGCTATATCCCAAAACCAAAAAGTTAAACACAATCATCAAATGGAAATCCATAGAGGGTCAAATGTTCAATTCATTAAAATAGGTGGGGAGTATTAAATCAGCAAACCTGCTATTCTCTTTGAACATATTTATCCAAATTAACAAAAATATCCCTTCACAGCCAGCACCACTAAACAGGAAGCTAATGGGACTTAAAAAGCAAGCCTCCCCTGTTTTAAAAAGGCAAATAATTTGCCAGCAGTTAGAGATGGAAGACTGTATTTCCAAGATGGATCTCATACGTGATGAATTAAATAAATGCTTTTGTCTGCATTGAACAATCAGCATTTTATATTCAGTATGTATCAAAATTTAAGAAGAGTTTGAATAATAAAATGAGAGAAAAAGTCTGGCTAAAAATCAGCATTGATACTCTAATGAAGATTTAAAGGAAATAACAAATTACATCCTTTTGCAATTTGAAATCACCTTTCATGCGAAAAACGCAATATGAATAAAACTAGTTTTGAGTAAATTCCTATGTAAGTGTCAGCCTTTAGATTACATATTTGCTATACATTTCTTGGAATACGCTTACTAATCAATGCATTTTCATCTATAAGACTTCAAGAAAATCAGCCTGCTTTCTAGCAATAAACTAGATAATGAATCAAGTCCTCACAGCTTTTAGCAACTTGAAACTATTGTAGAGGAGCTGCTAGGATATGCCATTTCTTCGATCTTACACACACACACACACAAAAGACCAGTGAACAAAAGAAGTAATATCAAATTAACATTTTAAATATGTGTATATTGCCCAGATCAAGTTGCTATTGGGACTTTTTTGTCCCAGTTACAATTTTAGGAAAAAATAAATTCAACAGCTAAGAGAGACAAAAGAAAGTGGTTTCTTCACTGTGAGAACATCCCATCACAAAATGTACCTTTCAGGCCTTTCACTTTACTCATTACACTCTAAATTAACAGCAAAACTAGAACTTGTTTTCTGATAAGGTGGCTAAGTAGATGGAGTAGGTAAAGATGGAATAGCTTTTACTAAATCCCAAAATCTCTTATGCATATTTTGGCCCAACATTTACACTGATAATTTTGATGCTCTCTTGTTCTTGATTTTTTTTTTTTTTTAAGTTTCAGAAAAGACATATCAATCACTTCCAATCACAAGGGTTGTTAGTTTACTGAAATAATTTGACTATTTCTTCCCTCAAACTGTATCTACTTCCTTGCATTCTGATTGACTATACACGTCTGATTTGCACAAGTTAATTTTTAAATAACTGCATAATGTGCTATTCCCTTTACTGTGATTGCCTAAAACCTGTCATTAGCCAATCAAAGAGCAAGGATCTGCACAATCATTCTGGGATATTTTTCAGTAACTGCTCTGTGAATATGTAATTTTCCTCCACTATGCAAATTTCACAAACATATTCCTAAGGCTCTGATTGGACCTGTGGTTCAGAATTTTAAAGTTCTTATCCATGGTTACGTACTAACTTTCTTATTCCTCAAAATTCTAAATGCTTTAGAATATGCAAAAAAGAGAAAAATAACTGTGAAGAAACCAAAACAAAACCTAAAACGAGCACTTCCATGCTCAAATATGAGAAGACTCCAATAGACGAACTCTAGGTTCAGGCTCACAGTTACAAAGGATAACCACCACATAACCAGTGTGGTGCCTTCAAAATTAATCACTAGTGCACATGAAAGCACAGAACACAAACCCTCCTAATGCTAATTCTCTTAAAAACAAAATAAAAATTAAAACACTATACAGAGAAATATATTTTTGGAACATCTGAGGTATCTGTTAGGTCCAAAGCATATGCAGACTTTGCCAATGACTTAAACAGAAAGATTGCTATAGCTTTTCTTTCATTTTCTTTACCCTACAAATCAGCTACCTAGCTGCTCCGAAGCAACTGTCCAACTATGTTGACTTACTGAATTTTTAGCAGAATATACGAAACTATGGGACCAATTTACTTGTTATGTCTATCTAGTAGAGAGACTATCTCCAACTCCATTCTGTCAGCTGTTACCAGTTTTTGTCATGACCATGGATACTGACCAGAACTTAAAAGCAATATTATTTTGGTATTGGGCCGTTGTATAAATTTGACAAAAAAAATCTCATATTCTCTTGGGTGCAAATATTTTACAGAAGCATATATAACATCACATATTTTTATAGCATGCTTAATTTGATGTTCTCCTAAACTTAAATTGAAAGTATTAGACAGGTGGTTTGACAAAATGATGGAAGAAATAGATAGGAAACCCTGATTATCAATGCCAGTGTTGACACCTACAAGGGAACAAGCTGATAATATATATGGAATAATAACTCCAGATCTCCTTGGAATTTCAGAGCTGGTTCCTGGTATATACAGTGACAAACAACATTAACACTTGGAAATATGTGAACATGAGCATTTTCATATCCAGTCATAAACATTTTGAGCACTGTTTACAGGAAACACTATGGCAACCTAGAGTACTGGGGTAACTGTTCCCAAATGCATGGTAACCATGCCATTTCATGGGGAGAACACCCAAACTGGAATAGTGTTATAAATCATACTACTTTTAAGATAAAAATAATGAAAAGCATATTCCCGGTTTTATGAGATATTCTGCTTTCAGAACTAAGAACAAGCACAATCTATTTTACCTCAGAGCCACAAGAGCCACAAATGTGCAAGAACTTTGGAGCTTAATATCACAACAGATACATCCATCCTAGCAGCAAAAAATATGTCTACTCACATTCATGGTGAGCACTTAATCCAGATGCAATACCAACAAAAGGCCTCAAAGGATGAAGAGAAAAGGTCTGAGATTAAATTCAAAGTTTTCTGATTATTAATGCAAATCTAGAAATTGCAGCTCAACCTAAATGCACGTCATCTTAGAAAAAAAGGAAGATGGACCCATCAGATTATTATAACAGATCAGTACATAGATGGTCAATAGAGATGTCTTAATTTGAAAGCTTTATCAGGTCTAAAGGGAATTCATTGATAATATTTAATAATCACCCCTTATGTTGCCAGCCACGGAAAATGAAGATGGAAGGTCTGACCTAGAGAAGAATCAAATGCTAGAAAATTTCAAAATTTTTTGTGTTAATTTCTTTTCCAGCTGAAACATTATGGCTAAAGCAGAACTGGAATACTCATTAATTTTCTATGGAATGTATTCTAGACTCTTATTTCATTCTAATCTGGAATCCAACATTTACATTCTGTTTTTTTTCAATGAAATAGAATTTGTGGTTTTCATCCAGGTCTCATATGGTTCTGCTTGCCTTAGGGACTGTCCAGAATAATGCTGTTCATTATGGAAGAGTCAAATGTCTTAAAGTCAAGTTAAACTGGCAGTTATGTCATTTAAATACTTACATCTTTAACTCACTGAAATAGTCAGGTATTTATTGAGGTTTAAAATAAAAAAAAAAAAAGTTGTATTTACAATTTTTTTACAGGAAATCAATTTAACAGCTTTGCTCACATCAGTTGTGGTTATAATTTGTCATATCTTAAGTTTCTCAAAAAAGGAACTACTCATCATGCTGGCTATATATGCTTAAAACACCACTTTTGCAGAGTGTCTGCAAGATACAACACAGCCTTTACACATTTTTGTCTATGTCTTATGGTTCATCAAGTTTTCTAGTGAAATTGTGATTTAGTAAGACTGTCTGACATTGCATTGAAAGAGAAGAAAATTTGTTTCAAATTTTTCAAACAAGTTTTTGTTAGCTATCTTGCACATCATGTTAAGTAAGGAATAGACTCTCAGTAACAATTTTGAGCTTTATTAGAAAAAGAAGAATTTGTATGTTTGCTTAGCCTCCATTTGACATACAGGGCTAGAGGCTGACTAACGTGATAGCTAAAATAGTTTCAGATATTAAAGAGCCCTGCTGGTACAGTAAAAAAAACCCTTAGGCAAGATCCTGACTGTTTGTCAGGATTATACTTATTAACACTTTGAAGGACAATGGAAAAGGACTCACAGTCTTGAAATCTTTTGCAGCAAAATCTTAACTACTTGCCATGGTAACCACACAAAAGGAGAGAAAATCTGTGTTGAGTTTTGGGTCCCTCAGTACAAGAGAGACTTTGAGGTGCTGAACTGTGTCCAAAGAAGGGCAATGGAGCCAGTGAAGGGTGAGGAGCACAAGTTTTATAAAGTGTGGCTGAGGGAGGTTTAGCTTGAAGGGAAGGAGGCTCAGTGGGAACCTCACTGCTCTGTACAAATGCCTGAAAGGAGGGTGTAGCAAGATGGGGATTAGTCCCTTCCCCAAAGTGACAAGCAGTAGGACAAGAACGAATGCCCTCAAGTTGTGCCAGGTTTGGATTGGATATTAGGAAAAACTCCTTCACTGGACAGGTTGTCAAGCATTGGAGCATGCTGCCCTGGGAAGTGGTTGAGTCACTACCCCTGGAAGTTCAAAAAAGAGCATGTGGCACTTAGGGATGTGGTTCAGTCCACCACTAGGTGCACTTGGCAGTGCTGGGTTAATGGCTAGGCTTGATGGTCTTAGAGGTCTTTTAGAACTTCAAGGATTCTGACTTTATGAAAGTAAGGCAGCAGTAGCATGTGAATTGAACTCCAGTGCTTATACTGCACATATAGCAAAAAACATTTAGATTGGTCAACTGCTTTTATGAGAACTTTTCTGATACTCATGAAAAATTACATTCTTTGTGATGTTTACAAACCAAAGCAAAGCTCTTGTTATGCATACCCTACCTACATGGTACACAGTCTTCGCCAGTGATACCTTTATTTACATCTCTAAGAGAATGAAAGACTTTTTCTTTTAATCACTGCAGGTGGGTAAGTTCCCAATATAAAAAGCAGAAAATATGATAGCACATAATACAAGAACACAAGCAATATTTATACCAAATGCAAAAAAACCACCATCAAATAGCATAAGGAAAATTCTTCTTTTCCCATAGCAAACAGCTGAAATAAATTTATTTTAAGGCAGAGGGGCATGGTAGAGGAGGTGACCTCATGTTCTGGCAATGACAATACATAGAATAACATCAGAGGTCTTTTCTATTATATTATTTGTAGTCATCTGTACTGTTTCATAACCTCATCTGGTCCATGAGGTTAATGGCAGCCTATCTAATGCATCCCATTGCATCCTCCAGCCAGATTCAGTCTGAAATTGAGTTCACAGCATGTAAAATTCACTTTTAGGCTTTTAACGTAAATGGAAAAGTGTGTGTATTCTGGACAAAAGTTATTCTTGGGACTTGATCAATAAACATAAACTACAAATCTTGCCAGCAACACTAGCAGCACTCTAGCACTTGATAAACTAAAGTAAACATCAGGCCATCTTATATTTTTATCTTCTCCACCAGATGTGCTTATTTATAAAAGGTGCAATTTTATATTTTCTCTTTTTATGTTGCTATGATTATGCAAATCCTATTTAGAAAAATTGAAAATCCTGCAACTGTGTCAAAACAATATTACTAGATTTTAAATCTATGCCATCTCAAAGAAAATTTAAGAAACTACCATCTTTACAATTTTTTTCCTTCAAATACGAGTCTAATATTCTCTGCCAAGTTGGCAAAAACATGACATGAAGTCAGCATTGCAAATTTATTGTAAATTAAAGTACTTTCTTTCTTTTAACTACACTACACTGTCTTCACTGTTATTGCTTAAATAATAATGAATGTTTCTGCCTTTTCTGGCTCATCTCTCGTCACTTCTTGTGATGAAATCTGGCAAGCTCCTCAAACAGGAACATGTTTTTGCTGCCACTGATACCAGAAAAAGCATTTGCTGGTTTAGTTCGAACATCACAAATGACCTTTCAGGTATCTGATGAAATTATCTTCAGATTTTTATCTTTTAGTTTCCATTTCAAATTCAAAATGATTCGTAGAGGTTAAGTACTGAAGCATTAGCTAGATGCACTGTAATCTATCACTCTGCACTATGCTGCAATTTTCTCTGCCAGTATGCCATCTTAAAATTACTCCCTTGGATTGTTTTTTTCAAATGTGACCATCATTCTCCTCTCCTGCATCAGTGCTACAAATATTCTTGCACTGCCTGTGTAAAAATCACTCCTATTACAACATGACAAGTCTACTAGAATATGATTTTTCAGGCCTCGCAAGTTTATCTGAAAACAAAAATGAAAACAAGGTGCCTTTCTCCTTTGATGTCATGAAGAGTTCTGCCAGGTCCAGTCAGGAGTTCAGTAGGCTGCAGAAAGCTCAAATCCTTGCCAGACTGAATCTGTAATGTGGCAGAAAGAAAAAGTACAAGAGAATGGCTATGGAGTAGATTCCTCCCTCTAAGAAGCTGTTTCAGGACCTTCAATTTAATTGCAATTAGTATTTATATTGCTGTACCGTACAGTGTATTTAATCAAGGCTGCAGGTCTCTTGGGAGTGAATCTGTAAATAAAATCAGTCTCTGTCCTGAACAAAGACAAATTATGTAATTTGAGACAAAGCATCAGCAAGACAGGGACAGAGAGAAGTATAACAGCACAGCATTGTGACTGTAGAGAATAGTAACAGAGATACAAGTTAATTTTGATGGCTTACAACTGTTTGAATGTTCAACTGTTATTCTTCGAAAAAAGCTTCTTATAAAGAAGCCTGCCTATCTCCAAAAGGCTGTAAAATTTGGACATCTCCCTGGTAGTCAACTTATTCCAGAATTCCACATGGTGTTAAGGAAAAAGATGGAGAAGGATCAGAGTAAATGTTGTAACTCTGAGATTATGCTTCAAGATGAAGCACCTTTTGCAACTAGATGCAGATGTAAGTCAAAAATGGATGGAGGCATCCAAGGTGAGTAGAGCTTATGCAAATGAGTAGGTGAATAACAGACAAGAACAGATACACAATAAGCATATCTAATTGTTAAAAAAACCTTCACAATGAAGAGCAGGAACAGGAATAAGACTAGTAAATCAGGTTCTTGATTAAAATAGAAGACATGCAGCAGCTGAAGGAAGGGGCATTAATTTTGGAAATGAAAGGGTTAATTAAATTAAAAGATAATTAATAAGGAATGCACATAGGGACAGAAATAAAGACCAGAATTTAGAATCTTTAGAGTAAGAAACCAGATAGTCAAACAGTCTCAAAGTATACACAGTAAGTATGCAAGTAAGTACAGTGAATATTGAGGGAAGAGGAAAAAAATTCTAAGCAGCATATACGCTCTCACTGTGTAGCTCTGTTGGAGAGATGATTAGGGTCAAATCAATGCACAGGGGTATAGAATGACAAAATTTCAATATATCTGTAATGAATTTATGTCATCATTTCATATTTACCTTGGGCTTGAAATACGTTAGTGCTTCTTGATTTAAATAAGCCTAGGATACAATGTATTTGGTGCAGGACTCTTAATTTGTCCCAGGATACTTACTGGAAAAGTCTTTGTCTCCAAGCCTCTCCAAAGACCCTTCCTCCTGATCCCACTTGATGGATCAAGCATTACTGCAATGTCTCAGGAGACAATAAAAGCCCTGGGGCTGAGGACATACAGGGAACCAAATTTAAATTCTTTATCTTCTGTACCCCCTTCTTGATGTGCAGTGTCTTTGTAATAAGGTGAATACGTTTTCATACTGTGCCATGCCAGACCACTGTGGATGCTACCATTTGCAATATTCCATGCATTTGCTGATTATTTTGATTTTTTCCTTTCAACAAGATCTTTGTTACTTTTAGCCCAATTATTATCTCTCTCTCGCTGCAGCCCTACTTTTTTGATATTAAATTGGATCTTGTGTGTCTTGTGCACGTTTATATTTTAAAAGTATTTATGACTTAAGCATAGGAAGCAAGCTGAGATTTATCAACTTCTACCATGAAAAAATAACCTACTTACTTAAAGAAATAAAAGAAAAGCCCCTGATCTTCCTTTCCAGAACAGTGTGTCACACCAAATAACAATAAACGAACTAACAAATAGTTTCATTGGGTAGACTGAATTTATTATATTAATTACTCTATCAAGGCCAGTACATATAGTGTGGAAGACTTGATGATCACAAATTATGATACAGATAAAAATTATTAAAACATAAATTTTGTCATATTATTACAACCTTCAATTAAAAATGTAAAACATTCAGTGACAAGCAAGTTTGCATGTGAAAATGTAAATATTATAATTTATTTTATGAAGATTCCCTTTTTTCTTCTTTTGTGACTAATGAACAGGTGTCCAGGGTAGATATGGACAAATATAAAATCAAAGTTTAGAAAGGAATAGTGGCCCATTAATTAGAGTTCATGCAGTTGTAAATAATCATTAAACATTTTAGAATGCAGGATTCCAAATTTCTGTAAGTGACAGCACTGAGTTTAGGCAAGGAGTATGGCAAGTGCCTTTAAGTATATTAAAAGCACAGTAAATACAACTATAAATTGCTCCATGTGGTTTGTTGCAAAAGTCAGACTTAACCACCCCTAATTTTTACCACTGTGGTTACAATTAAATTCTCAAGTGTCATTTATGTTACATGGAGATATTTATGTCTCTAACCTGTGACTATTTTAAAAACATTTATTGGCATATAAATGTCAGGTGTCTCCTTTACAGTTTTAACTATAAACCATTGCACAAACTAAAAGAGGAGGCCAAATTTTGAAAAAGACTTTCTTGAGTTTGAGTGGGCTGTTGGCACAGTTGTACATACTTGCAGCTGTAAGGATGACTCAATTATTTGCAAAAGAGCATTTATACATAGATTCACAATTACTGTGCTATAAATAATATCATCCTAATGGGTTGTTTTGCACTGCTTCCTCATTCATTGAAGATGGTGGACAGAAGAACAGAGAAGTTCATGGAACACTTAGTTCTGCAGCTGAAATAATACAGCTAATGCTTAAATTATAATAAATTTTCATTGAAAGAAAAATTTTTAAAACTATACGGCCCATTTGAAAAGACTAATTAATTCTTCACAACAGCAAAACAAATTCTTCTTTCAACAGTACAAAATTTTTTTTACTCCCCACGAAGTGTAAGAATAAAAGAGATAAGGAAATGTGTCTAATAATTAAAGAGAAAAGCCAAGTAAATTACACCAGGAGCCCTAAAGAAATAAGGCAGTTTAAAAAGGAAAATTTGTGAAGTTCTTATGAGAAAATACATCATATTATTTTTTCCAAAGTGACAGATATTCTACCTCATTTCCCAGTATGGGCTTGTTAAGGATTTAAATTATCAGCAGCTTTGTACTTTTTTTTTTTAAGGAATTACACCTCACATTTCTTTTTTATGATTGCTCAAGGGGACCTCCTTTGCCTTTCATTACTCAAATGGACTGTATGATTTGAGGCTGTGCAAGCTTCAACATCGATATAATCTTTAAAAATATTTCAAAAAAGACTGTAAATCAACCCTATTTTTGAAGGAAATTATTTCACACCATTTGAAAGACGTAAACTGCTACATATATTAACTATTGATTTTTGTATATGATTAAATCTGTCATTTTAGTTACAATAAATATAATTTTACACCCACCACAAAACAACACTAAAAAGGATTGCAATATTTTCAGTGAAAATACTTAGGTTTGCCTTCGTAATACAATTGTCAACATGACCATCGTAATACGATACTGCCATGAATTCTGAAGCCCTCAGCATTCACAGGTGAAACATTAGGCTCTGTCATTAAGTGGCTTTAAGCACCTTTATTTTTCGATGCAATCTAATCTGAAGATTTTCCATATCTCTGTGAGCTTTTTTTTTTTGTCCTGGCATATTCTCCTAACTATGCTGATTGTGACTTCTGATCTGGCTTGTTTACCAGAAACACATTTGTATTATTAATTTTCTTCTCAAAAGAATTGCATGCAAAATAATCTGCAATTCTGAGATATTAAAGCTGAAATGATTACAAGAAAGTCTAACTTTAAGTTTTGTATCTCAGTAGCTGGAATATTTTAAAGCTAAATAATCTCAACCTTGCCAGATAATCGTGTCATGTCTAAAGCCTTCTCTGAACAAGAAATTGGCAAAAAATTCTCATCTGTACTTTTCTTCTTGTTCTATTTTCCTTTTACACTTTACACGATGTGAGAACTCATTTTTGGTCACTTCCTAACAGGCTCCAAGGAGTACACCTTCAAATATATATGCAGTGACTCCTCCTGAAAGTCTTTCTAGTGCATTTTGTATTTTCACCTGATGTATGTTTATAGGTGAGATAGAGCTTACAAGACAGCCTAACAGTGACCTCAGCAGCTACAGAGGAAATTATTTTCCCCATATCTGTGATCACATTGTTACACAACAGCAATTTTGCCAAACAGAAATCAGTTTCATTAATATGAGCTATCTTGGATTATTGGGTCATTTATCCAACTCCACCCAATGCTTCATACCTTTTGGAAATTGCTCTAATGTTTCTAATAGCTTAAAAGCATTCCAAAGGTGTCTCACTGTCAACTCAATGCAAAAATACACTGACTTCCAGAGCAAGGCTCTGCACTTTTTTTAAACATGGATCAATCATGGCTTTCAGTCCAAATACTTTAATATATTTCATTTTACTCTTTTGTCAGGTAAACATATGTGAAAACTGTCATTGTCAATTCTTTCCAAGATTTGGACAGAAAACTGAGTTTAGTTAAAGAACACAAGATTTAGGATGGGACCAGTTGAATTTTTTGTCTCCGTTCTCCCACAGACTGCACTAGACCCCAGAGCACTGTGCTGCTGTGGTGCCCATTTATCCTCACCAAACAACCTGCTGACCTTTCCTCATGACCCTGCCTGATTTCTTAAAAGCAAGACTCCACATTATGCTTATCAGTCTCTCATGCTCCCTCCGCGACAACTACTTATAATTTTGACATGTCATTATAATGCAAAGAATTCCTTATTTAAAGCATTATATTTTTGTTAAAATTGCAATTATACCCTACAATTTTTTGTGTGTTTTGTCCTTATTCAAAGCTATATAGGCATTTTTAGAAGGTTATCACAGTAACCAGTGCACATAGGTGTTTTTTTAACTTGGAAATACAATAGTCCTTATTACATGTTACAGGAAAGAAGTTTCATATTTTCTGTTACCAAATATTTTACATAAAATATGGGACATGTACATGTGTGTAAAGGTTAGGACACATGCATATACCCCAAATACGGTATGATAAACACATCATACCACATAGACTTATAACAAAGTGTTGACATTCACACCACATGCACATTCACACTACCAGTATATAATAAGATTATAGCAAATATACAGATTTACATATAGTAGTTACTATGACAGCATCTAAAACAAATTTAGCCACATGAGCCAAGAAAACACTGGGACTCCTTTAGAAAGAACTACTCTCTCAACACTTTATGTTTAAATTGGGCATCTACAATCAGTTCCGTACCACTAATTGTGAAAGTTTCTCTGAGGCACTATCAGCAAAATAGGAAATTAAACTTCTAGAATATAGTAATTGTTCTAAAGTATTGCTATTTTTTAAGATTAGAATACTTGTTTAGCTTTACTTTAGACTTTTACAGAAACAATCATGGAACTATATTAAAAACCAAGCTGAAATAAATTAATATCTAAGGATAATTCAGTACAAGCCCTGACTGAGGCAGACACAACGGTGAAAATACAAATCCCAAAGTACCAGTATGAATGCTAATTAATAGTGTGGAGATAAAAAAAAAATCTCATGTCTCTTTCCTACTCTGGCTTTTTTCCTGCTTTTTATATGTCAGTGGCATATCACTATATTCTATATTTGAGCTCATTTCATTTGTTTTCTGAGAATGCCTGCTCCAGCACTAAGAACATGTATATGCACCATTTTAAATTGCAGCTTCTGATGTTATTCTCATGTCTAACTCAAAAAAAAAGAATCTGAACCTCACAATTCAATAAAAGTTTTTGTATTCAGGACTGTACCTAAGCCGATCCCTCATAGAGAAAGAATTCCAGTATCATTTGAGTAGCATCAAAGCCTTTTAATTCAGTCATATCCTAGTCCTGGGAATATTTTGTTTTACAACCTCAGCACTGCACGTGTTAAATCCTTTATACCAAATCCTGCATAATTGCAAACTGTTTTATTTCCACCGATTCCAAGAGATGTAGATTGATAAGCACCAGCCCAGATCTCATCTTTTGCTTTTAGGGGTTAGAAAACGTGTTAAGACTTTAAGATTACAAGACTTTCTATTCCAAATGGGAGTAACAGCAAGTACAGGAGGCAAGAGACCAAGTTAAAAATGTGTTCCCTGGACACAATACAAACAAGATAGTCATCTACAGATTAATAACTTCGGGTTTAACATATGACATCTACTTCCAGTGAGTCAGAGTGTAGTTTTTTGTCTTTCTTTTTAAAAGGAAAGTATTTGTCCCTTTTTAAAAGGTAAAAGAGGATAGAAATGTTGAACAGAGTATTTCTGTTTCAAATACTGTACTAAAAATGTTTCAAATGTTGTACTAAAAAAGGTTTAGTCACCAGTGCAGTCATGACACTTTGTTTTCCACAGGTTTTGACAGTGAATCACATCCAAATTGTTCCCAGGAGCACGCTAAATATTTTTCAAGTTTTGATTTATTCTCACTGGTAACTGCTATAATTTATGATAGATTTCATTTTGTCTATCCATGCTATAAAACAAGCTCATGTAAGCAAAAAACACCCAACAAGACAGAACATCACAGTGGGAAAACGATTTGGAAAAGACAGCTACTTTATAATGGCTAAACTTTGTGAATGATGAAAGAATATTACAAGAAAGAGAAAAATACAGTTATTGCAGTTACTATTTGAGTCCTCATTTTTGTCTTATTGTCACACAGCCTAGTAACACCAGATAGTGGAAATGTTCTTCAACTTGAAAGCCCAAATTTCTTCAAACAAGGTATCAGTAAAACACCTTCACAGCAGAAGGTACACACACACTGAATTTGTCAATCAGTGTGAGCTAGGACAAGAGGTCTTTAATTAAGTAGATATCAAAAAGAAAAAGAGAAGTATTTTCTTTAAATAAGGCAGATGCATAGGGAAATGGGAGATCCAGAAAGTAAGACAAAGCTTCTGATGAAAGAATAACCATTATTAAGCTCCATATGGATTGTCTTCATTCTGCCAATGCAAAAGTGCAATGCCAGTGCAACAGCTTCAACACCACGTGTCAGATCTTCATGTGATTTGTTTGACTTGCACATGGAAGCTTTCTGACAAAAATTCTCCCCATACAGCTCACCCTTCTTTTGCAATCTATAGTACCTGGCAGTGTACTTGGCATACTACACTACACCACAGGTTGCCATCAACATCCCTCTCTCTCTATTCCATGTGCTAACACAAAGCTAATAATCAGAATTATGGCATTACTTATGTTGCAAAACACTTCTAAGTCATTGAGTCCAACAAGGTTAACCTGGGGTTAGCACAGAATTTAGACAAATACCTGTTCCACACCTGTGAGCACAGTATTTTTCCTGGCTAAAGGAAAGAAGAATTATTTACTTACAATACAAGATTCTTTCTGATATCCTCCAGGAAATGCCACCTGTCAGTTCACTTTTGTTTCTGACTTACCAGGGAACTAAACAGCCTACTGAACAAGACCTTGAAAGAAGCTCCAAAAAATGGAAGAAAATTGGCAGAGGAACGCAATCTGTCCACCAGGTCCGTGGGCTGCAGGGAAAAGGTGAGTAACAAACCCAAGTGCACAAGTTGATCTGTCTATACAGGAAGAATCTCCCCACCCAAAACTGCAGTTAGCACAATGTCTGACACTAGGTAGCTAAAAGCAGCTGGCTACTTCTCCAGTGTCTAAGGAGCAGGAAGAGAAGTGGCAGTCCCTTACACCAAAAAACCGCTAACACCTTCCCCCAGTGTAGGAAAAGAAACTCTCATGGATGAAAGAAATTTTTCCACACTTTCTTTCATGAGTATCAGTTACACTTCTAAGCCATCCAGAAAGCAAGAAATCAAGAAAAGTTATGAGCAAGCTTTGACATTTCTTTGTTTCCTGAATCATTATAAAATGATGATCTCAAAACACAGACAAAAAAGAAAAAAGACACTTAGAAAAGGGAAAACATCTGGGATACAAGTCCATGATTTAATGTTTGAAACATTTTGGACTTGATTTAGCTTCTTTTGGTCATCATTTCTCTTGTAAAATTCAGATTTCAGCAGACAGAGGGAGATTTACTCTGTGTTCAGTGGCTTGAGGACTGTTTTTCCATTGTTTTCCTGTGGATCAGTGATGGCCCACAGATCAAGTCCCACAAGGAAAGCAATTAGTCTTATGAGGTCAATTTTTTTTAAGCTTTGAGGCAAATAAATGTTCTTTGATTTTCAAGAGGATAAAGATGAGATCAGAATCTCCAGCTGGCATGCAGATATAGATCTCAGCTCCAGTTCATATATGGAGATCACAAATTTTTTGCCTCCTTCCTCAATTTCACTGGAATAAATCAAAATATTTTCTGATAACAGCATTCATTGGACTAATTGATGTGAAAAATGCATTCAGGGAAGAATCACTGGGTTTTAAAACAAGATTTTGTGGCATTCTGCAGAAAATAGTCAAAACCAATCTTAATCTCCATAAGATAAAAACATTAGGAGAACAGCAAATTCTTTGTGTGGTTTTCTATTTGTAAAAACACATAAATACTGAGTAAGGCTTTCCTAGCTTTTGTAAATAAGGTACGGCTTTCATTGTGCATATATGTATATATGTATCTAAATACACACACACATTAAATATAGGTATGTGCTTCATATATACACAGTAGATCTCTCTTACTAAATAAAAGAAATATTAGTTTAAAACTTTTGTCTGAGAGATGAGGGAGGAAAATACTTGTAATATTCAGTCATTCATCCTGACACAAACGTTGCCAGAGCACCCAGGAGATTCCAACAAGCACTGTATGATCAGGTAGTGATAATGAAGCCTAGATTTAGAGACCTCGCTGCAAGAAACTATTAGCCTCTACGGAACACACAGTTCTTAACTGCTGCCTCTTTCTTCTTTTTCTTTTTTTTAGTTTTTAGAAAGTACCTTGTAAACAAAGACACTGATTCTGATCATAAATAAAAAAATTAGAACCTAAAAAACTATTTTTCAAGAGTGCATTTAGATGACAAGTTGAACTTTGTATTTCCATCTGTTTCACAGTACTTAGAAGTTATTTTCCGTAGAAACTGTATCAGTTGATCACTGATAGTATTGTCATGGAAAAACACAGACTCACATCTACGTGTGTCTTTCATATTCATTAACCTGCATTTAAATTATCATAATTATTTTTATTGTAACTACCTTGGTTTTGTTTTTTCTTTTAAATTTGCTTTTAGAACTTTAATTACACTGTTCAGCTATGCTTTATTGCAGTGAAAATAAAATAGCACCTCTGGCAAATGGACTTGCAAGCTCACAAGATTTCCAGCATTGTCAACTTTCTCCTGTTCTCACCCAAGAAGTTATAATAAGTGATGGATTAGTAGGAATTTTACAAAGAGTATCTTCAAATGTCCTACACAGAAAAGTTTTTTAGAACACATCTGTATTTCTACTTTAGAAATAATAAGTCTTTGCTTGGGGAAGGGTGGTAGTAGAACAATAAAAAAGCAAGATTTATTTTATCTCTTATTTGTAAAACCTATTTGGAGCAAACATTTCAGAAACATTAATTATAATTTTACAAGAATGCATTTGAACTCAGACCAAGAAATATCATGGCAGGATAACCTTGAGTGATTTCTCCAATCAAAGCCTTTTTGGTTTTATTTCTATTTTTTGACAGAAATCTGTGGCATAAAAAAAGGAGGAAGTCAAGTACAACACTAATAACAAGAGAAAGGAAAATCAAAAAATGAAGGATGAGGGAGAAGACTCATTCAATAACCCTCCAAACAGATATGGTGCTCCAGGAAGTAGAAAATATCAGAACAAGAGAGGAAGGACTGGCCATTTAGAATCAAGTGGACTGCTATGTATTTATTCAGCATTCTTTAAATAAAACACTATGATAGTATTATCATAAAATACTATCTTATAATAATATATAAGATAGTATTATATGATAATACTATCTTACTTCAAGAATTTATCTAAATAAGGAAAAAACCCACCCTTAATTGTGTTTGTTGGTACATAAAGACTTGACCAGAATACATGGGGCTTTTTAAGTTTTCTAACAAAAATAAGAAAACTTCAGTTCACATCAATCTAAAACAAAAGTCCTTCCAAAAGTCATTTTATTTCATGAGAAAAAAACGTTTCAGATCAGATTACTTATTTGACCTGAAATGTAACATTTCATACTAGACACCTGTACTAAGAGCAGAGGAAATAGAAGAATAAATTCACGTTACTGATAGAATGAGAGACCATGTCCTCTCCCTCCATCAAAAGATATAAGGCAGGTTGCTCTCAATTTCTTAACTTTCATCTTTAACCAAAAGTTGTTCTGCCTTGATTGGAAGTGTGATCTATGGAACAAGACAAGAAAAACAGAACATCATTGTATATCACATTTTATCCTTCCTCAATGTGGAGCCATAACAGAATCACACACTCCTGTTTTAGTTGGCTTTTTCTGATGCTGCAACAAAAACACTGATTTTTGAGTGGCTCAGAGGACTTGTGTCAGATTCTTTGAAAACTGGCTTACATACAGTTTTGTCAGTATTTTTCATTGGCTCCTAGCTTGGGAGAGAAGGATAATAGGAACTTACAATCCAATTCCTTTTTAAGTAGAATGATTAAAGAAAATTTGTTAAGAAAGAGAATTGCAAGTAATTATATATGTGCATGTCTGTGACTCAACTTTGAATCATTTTTCAATCAAGTCACTGGTAAATTCCATGATGAAGATGGCACAAGCTGTAGTGCAAAAGCAATACATAGATTTTAATTCCGAAGACATTATATTCAATACTCTAGAAGGACTGAAATAAAATCAATGCACTATAGCAACCATATTTCCAAAGAGCTGACAAAATGAAAATTTATTTATTCACACTGTTGGCATGATTCATCTTTCCATATATATGAACCTTCAAGTGTTTTATAAAACAAACCAATGGACTCTCATGATCACAAAAAGCTTTGAATTCCATCATCAAGTAGAGTACTTCAGAGCAGTCATCCTCCTCACAGTTCTAGACTTGGAGGAACATACTCTCATTATATTATATGCATCTTTCATCTAGTCTTCTATAAGATCCACAGTGGAACTACTGGGAGTTTGTGTAATTTCATAATATTTATAGAATAAAGTTTGTATACGGAGAAAACATTTATTTAGTTGTTCTAACTATATCCAAAGTTTAAATCCAACATGTTTTCTGCATTGTAGATAGTTGAGATCCCAACGGTACTGTATCACAAACAGCATAATCAAAATATTACAGGTTATCCTAATACTTATACAATCTGCCCAGCTATTTTCTTCTCTTGAAAGCCACTCAAGTTCAATCATTGCAAATGCTATAAAAACCTTGCTGAATTATTTCTCAGCTGGGAAATTCAAAAAAGTGACATACAACTTGACATCTAATACATCACTCAGCCAAGAAACTAAAATCCTGACAACCACTCATTTAAATCCTGAAGGTCTAACTTGTAGAGATATCTGCTGTGCTCCAATCTAACTATATTCCTCTGCAAGGCATTTTGTCCCTCAAGAGAGGAAATAGAACCTCATGATCAGGTGTCTTCAGAAAATTGCTAAAGGTGCTTTCAACTATTTGTATTAAACAGAACTGGCCCTAGAATTCAATCCTGGGAAATACATACATTTCTATGTGCATGTGAATATTAATTCATATGTTCATTTATATTAAATGTATTTGTAGATCATATATACGAAACTGAATTAATATATTCATATTCCAATATATGAATATAATTAAGATAACAATTAAGTTCATATTCCAATGCTTACACGCTGGTCAGACATTTTCATATATAAAGCTCCTACCATTTCACAGAAGCTAAGAGTATTTGTTTGTGTTCTTAATGTCTGTCAAATTCAGCTTAAAGACTGAGCAAAATAAGTGTTTCCCTGGTTAGAATTCAGCTGAAAACTGTATGGACTGTTCTGACTTGTCTGTCTATACCCAATTCTGCACTTCATGACATAAAACTATTCCTGAAAGAAAATGTTCTGTGCAGAAAAAGGCTGTGCAGACTCTGGATTAAGGTGGAGATATCCAGTTCACAACCTTGTGCAATTTCACTGGCTGATGCCCAATAATACATTTTTCTAGTTTTGGATTTTAATTTTAAAAGGCTTTAAATAATTACTGTAATTATTAATTATCTTAACTAATTATTTTTATAACCATGATTAATAACATTATTTTTTACTAAAACATCTGAAATTTATGCTTGAGACCTCAAGCAGAAGTAAAATTTACTGTTTTAATTTACTCTGAATCTGTTTGAACTTAGTAACAATCTGTTAGCAACAAAAGCAGTATTTGAAGACTCCTTATAAAAGACTTACTATGTAATATGCTCATTGTGTGGTAGACAGAAGAAAAATCATATGTATGCATTTACACAAAAAAAGCCAAACACAAGCCCTGCTTCACTGGGACATGGGACGTATCAAACTCAAATGCATTCTAGCATTGTTCCAGAGAAAGAATAAAAATTTAAGATCCAGATCTAGGAAGGTAGTGAACATATTTTCAGAGATAGGAATAACCTTTTTGCTCTCATGAGCTTCTGGAAAATGTTGGGATACTTCTCTAATTTATGACTGAAAACTAGTCACCAACTTGAGCACTTACTTCTGTCACAATCGTCCCAAACAAGGAATATTGAATAATTTAAATATTAAGTATTTTCTCTCTAAAACAAACTTTTCAGTCTTATAGCAAAAATCTCCTCTTCAAAGTCCCCTATCACTATTAACTGAGCTAAAACTGAAGAGAAAAAAAACACTTGCTTTAAGTCAGTGTACAGTAGACAATTTTTTTGGATGAAATTATGAGTTAAAATAAAATGGTGTCAGGTTATATTAAATACCTTATACGATTCAAAATTAAAACATTCCAATTTTTTTTATGTTTGTTTGTTTCATTCAGGTAACTAAATGTAGATGGTGGGGGAAAGCTTTCTTTTCCTGATTATATATTCCTCCCTTATAGCTTCAATAGCACTATTTAGAATCACAAGACAGAGAAGTTCATTGTTTTTCAGCCAGAGGTATATAGCAAATTCTACACAAATTCATAAACATATTTACTGAACCTGAAATAATATATTTGGAGAACTAAATCACTTGTTCAAGGAATCATATAGCCAGCCCTAGTCTTAATTTGCATCAATGTTTCCTCCAGCAGCCTTGTTTTTACCTCTTAAAATGATAAAACACAGATCCAAGCCTGGTTTCTGATCATTAGAGACACATTTTATACCTTTTTGTCATCAATGTCTCTTTATGCTATCAGATTAAATGCTTTTTCTTCTTTTTTTTTTTAATACATTTATGACTCTTCCTATATTATTATTTCTTATTTAATAATGAAAGAAAAATACCTGTTTCGCTTCATCAAGTGATTTTTGTTTCCTTCATCCACTGCTTTAAACTAAAAACATGTACCTTTGTCACCCTAGTATGCTCAACTTTCAAATTACTTCTTGAACTCTGCTTTAATACCTAAAACAGAAAGTTACGTGATCAACTCATGCTGAGCCACAAGCTGATCCTTAAATGTATCTTATAAGGAGCATTACTTTCAAGCGCTGTTCCCTTTATTCCCATAGAATAGCTTCCTGCTAAGAAGGTCTTAGGGGAGCTATGGTAATTTTCTCTAATAATTCTCTGGATTTAATAGAAAAACATATGTGCAGTACACTGATAGAAGGACAACATAGATCCTTTCCCTTAAGCAGAGGTGTAGAGAGGCAGATCAAATAATGAAAGTGAAACATTTTTCACCACCTATCAGGAGGGACACCTCTGGGGAGAGGACTAATGCATCATTTTTAAAAAAAAATGCAATTCATGGTTTCTGGCCTGCACTGCTAGAAATACAAATAAGGCGTTATTATATACTCCATTGTAATAGGAAAAATATTTCTTTCATGGTCACTTTGTGGCCAAAAATAACCCAAGAGACTTTTCTGAGGATGTACAAATTCAATGCCTAAAGAGATTTAAAATCTAAAGATATTTTGCTTGGGAAAAGATATACAACACAGTAATATCTTTAGAGACCTTTAAAAAGAATCAGAGATGTTGATAAAGCTGTGCATAAAAAGGCAAATGTGTGAGAGAGCTCATCCTGAGGAACACATTATAACAGCAGGGTAAAGGTAGATACAGCAAGGCTGAGAAGTGTAGCTAAAGAAAATCAGGATTATGAAGGTTCTCTGCAATGGCAAAATCATACAGACACAAGTTAATTTTGCGCACAATAAAGCATTTTCATTATTATAAAGAGCTAATCAAGCAGCCTCAAGTTCATGCTCTTCAGTACTATTACAATAACAACAACAAAAAAAAAAGTTAACATATATTTTTCCAGACAAGCTTTTTCCACATCTTACAAATCCAAACACGGGGAGCCAAACTCGTTCACATGGAAGAGGCACTCACAAGCTCCGTGTCAAGCCTGGAGGAAGCAGAAGTTTCATGCCTTTATTTATAGGAAGCCCAGGTCAGCTAAAACTCAACTGCCATGGCCAGCTGGGGTCCGACACGCAATTCTTCTGTCACTCATTACTTCTGACAACAGAATTTTTGGGTTTTTTTCAAATGCTCTCAAGTAAAAGAGGTTATTCTGATATCACTAAAATTAAATTTTTTAAAAATTCTGAGGCAAAATAGGCAAGGTGGATCTCTGTAGCTTCCTACTTCCTACTTCCCCCTTAAGATTGTCTTTATAAATGGCAATATAAAATATAATTTTCTTTCATTATTATCTTGGTACAGGTTTTACTAACTTTAGGCATCTAAAATATATGTACTCAGCTTTCCAAGGATGGTCTATACAACTTTTTAATCAACAGCTTAACATTATTAATTGCTTAGCTTATTAAAAGAACAGCTTGCAGCAGTGAGCCCCTTCTTAGTAGGCATAGGTTTAATGTTTTGCCCTGAAGTAGATTTTCAGATTTTTCACAAGTGTCTGTTTTTCTCACATTAAAGGAATTCTATGAAATGTTATCAAAATCCTAATAGAAAACTCCTTCTAGAAAAAAATTCAGACATGTAGACTACAGACTGGCAATGATAATATTCCGATTGATCTTCCAATACTTTTTTCTTAGAATCTCAGAATAGTTTTGGTTGGAAGGGACCTTTAAATGTGTTCTAGTCCAAACTCTCTGAAATGATCTGGTACTACTAAAGTAGTCTGGGAATTTGTCATTTCAGAGAGAGTCAGAACAGTTTCTTGCCTGCTGTCCAATGTATTAGTTTTGGGATCTACTACACTGCATTACAACAACTCTCTAAATCCAGAATCAATATTGCTGCTACTGACACTAATACTTCAGGAGATCTGCTACACAGCAGAGAATGAAGTCCTCCATTTTCAAATTAATTTTTTCCATTCAACTATAAGCATACTAACTAATAAAATATATCAGCCAATGCCCCCCTCATAAGCCACTGCAATTAGCTATCTTGTGTACCATGGGTCTCTGCAAGGTTTAGCTGAGCAGAATGCATAACCCTGAGTGATGGCTGAAAGACAGCAAGTTAGGTTATCTCAAGAAGTGAATCTGCAGATCTTGAGAAGTCTAAACTTTTCCCTATATTTTGAGATTTTATTTAACAATGAGCTTCTCTCAGGTAACATCATCACTTCTGAACAAATTTCTTGAAGCTAATGTAGTCCACAGCTATTACTGTCCCTGGTGGCTGTGACAGTAATAAGCATCCACTGGGGATAGCCTCTACATGCCGCAGCCCCTGGGCTTGGTTGGAAAGCATCCCCCTGAGAGATGAAGAAAGACAGAAGTGAGTAGGTCTGGCAGCATGTTCCTTACCAAAAGGAAAGCAACAGCACTTACTAATATTTAGAACATGATATTGAAGTGTACATGTAATTAAAATTCTCACTCCATTTTCCTGCTTGCCTCTTGTAAGTGGGACAACAAGATGGCTTTGAAGTAGACAGCCAGCCATTTTTGCCAACTGCTTCTGTAAACTTCAGTTCAGCTCATCACACTTTTAATCAAGGAAGATACCAGGAAAGGTAACTTTGATCTGGATGAATTTTCATACCCTTAAAACCCAGGTGAGGACAGAGAGAATTTTTAGAATAGTTGCCCCTTGGGAAGAAAAACAATTCATCTACTCTTCTCTTCCACTAATGGAAGACACCTTAGTGACTAAATATTGTTGAGCTAACATCTGTTACTAAAATAATTATCACTCTTGGTAGAGAAAGCAGGGAAACCAGTGAGAGGGTCAATGAGTTACCATTGGCTAAAGAAAGATTTTAGACTTTCTTTAGAAAGAGTATATAATGATGGATAATCTTGATGAAATCAGAAACATCAGTTAGGACACCTCAAGGAAGAAATGGAGACAAAAATGCTCAGAACAACTCAATATTCCAGTGAACAAAGCAATTTTTATAATATTGTTGTGGACTACAGCAGAGTTCTTTTCTAACCAAGTCTACTTTTTTCTAGTGAACATTTATTCTTCCCCACAGGATTTCTCTGCTCTCATTTTCTCCTTTTCTCAGAAGCCCTGCAGGAAACAACACTGAAGTCTATTTAAAACAAACTTTGATACTGCAAACTTTATATTACTACAATATTCACTGCTAGCACAGACCATTTAGTGAAAAATTAACAAATCTTCCTCCAAGATCAATCTGTTGAACTGAATTTGCTCTACATGGCTTTATGATATTCTTCAGTGACAATAAGGTTGTTTGGTATTTCTGAAAATATCTAGGAAGTCCATTAATTACCACTAATTTTATCACCAATTCTAAATAGTTTGTCATTCCAAAAGCATTTCAGCTTCCATAAGACCAGTAAAATACTTTTTGACTCATGCATAGTTTGCAAATAAAGCTAATCTTATATTCTTTGTCCTGAAAAAATTACTGAAATTTTAATAAAAATAAACATAATTTGGGAGAATTGGCATCTATCGTTTAAAATGCACGGGGAAAAATTGCAAAAGAGCAGAACTACTCTACACACTGAGAAAGTGTATGAGTACTGGATATTTCTAGCAAACCTAAGTGTAGTTAGATTTACATTTAAGTGGCAAACAAAAGCAATAAATAGGGTAACACAAATCATCAGCTATTATTAAATTATTAAATAAAAGCAAGAGTTACTAACATGCAATACAGTGCTGGTAAAAATCAAAGTGATTTAATTAATCGGAAAGATGGGTCAAGGATTTGAATGAAGATTTCGCCTGCAGCAAAAGAAACTTAGAGTTTAGCACAAGTAATTATCTTAAGCTCAGAAGCTTTATTATCCAATTACTGGATAGTGAATTTTTCTACACCTCTCCAAATATGGAGCAGATGTTCCAGCATCAGAAACTGCGTGCATTAGTAATGAAACACCACTCGTGACATATTGCACCCAAGGGCACAGAAATCTTTTGATTAAGCAAGTATTTTCATAGCAGCTGTGCAGCAGGCAGACTAAAAGAGTCTTCACCAAGTCACACAAAAATATCTTAATTTGTCATGGTTTGGAGGAAGCCAACAACTGAGTAGTAAACTAAATTTCAAGGAAGATGTTATGGACAAAAAAACTGCAAAAAACCCCTAAACCTTCCAGTTTGGACACAGTCTAAAATACGTTGCTTAAAAAAATAGTAAGAGAATTCATATTTAAGAAAAACTATTATTGTATCACTCTAATTATTGTCAATAATTTTACTGAGGTGAAACAGAGTATGGACCATTTGTAGTTTGGATCATGTAGTTTTCAGGTGGATCTTTTTGAAACGGATAAGAAAAACTTTCAAAACCAGCTCCCCTAAAAAAATGTGTTCCAAAATCAGTATTTACAAATATTGAACAAAGAATGGTGTTACAAATTGACCAATCTAATACAAGATATTTTCAAATGGGTGATCTCAAATTCTTTCACAAGGCCACAAATAGCCAGTAACCAGGATATACTCTTAATTTCATTTTGCCTGATCAAAATAGAGATTGCTGATTCTGAATTGCACACTGGCCATGAATACAAGTACTGCTTTCAAGGTGCATGAATTTTCAATGATTATTTAAAAGAAATCTTGTGGTGCTTCTGACCTTTCGTGCTTATTAAGGCTATTTCTGATTTACTCATACTTTTCAAAACCCGTTAGTAAAAAAGGTTTCAGGAGACAGAACAAGCTCATGGGAAGTTACCACATTCATATTAAGAGCAGATTGGTGGAAAAGAAGAAGCCAGAAAGACAAAAGGAGCTATAAACACAAGGAAATCACAAACAATGGCTGCACCGTTATATCTAAGTCGTACCTACAAGTGTTTCACCAAGAGCAATGATGTCCGTGATCAAAAATGTTCCATCCTCATTTAGCATCCTTATAACCTTAGCATAAATCAAAGCACTAAACACATTATGAAAGCAAAGCTCATATTCAGAGGCAGTGCCTAACATGACTCTTAAGAAGCATTTTGTACATTGAATTACTCTTTTTATGTTTTTCCTTTCCAATTTACTCTGACAGAAGCTGTTAAAAGTAATGGCAAACATGTTAGCATATAGAAAGATTCTTGGCAAGGAAGAATGTATCAGTTTTTTTATATCTATCTTACTTCCTCCTGCATTTAGATCACAAATTTAAAATTCTTCTCTTTCCTTTCTTTTACGTTTAGGGACATTAATGCCATCCTGTCAGTGATTTACAAATAAACCCAGTGGCACTTAATAACATCTGTAAACAATCTTTAATCAAGGTCTAGAACTCAAGTGGATAGCAAGCAGATAAAACACCTAATACCACTGATAGGTCACACAATACGACACTTTATTTTAGCTCATCTAAGCAATAACATGGCACAGCTAATACCATTCTCTGTGTCCTTAGTCATAGTTTTAGAATTTGTAACACTATCAAAGTTGGTTTTAGTATCTTCTTCTAAGACTTCATAAGAGAAAACTGCCTTTTCCTTCTCCTTTTAACCATACATAAAGTTCAAGCAAGCACTATAGGTTTAGAAATTGGTTTTTCATTAAAAATCAGACATCACCATGAATTTGTATCTCATTTTTTCAAAAGCCTTTATAGACTCTCTGTCTCTGGAGGTGTTGGCCAACAGTTTGTTGAACATGAGCCAGCGGTGGGCCCAGGTGGCCGAGAAAGCCAGTGGCATCTTGGCTTTCATCAGAAATAGTGTGGCCAGCAGGACCAGGGCAGTGATCATTCCCCTGAATGATTCCCCTGTACTCAGCACTGCTGAGCTCAAATCCCGTGTTCAGATTTTGGCCTCTCACTACATGAAAGACTTTGAGGTACTGGAGCATGTCCCAAAAGAAGGCAATTAGGCTGGTGAAGGCTCTGGAGCACAAACCATACAAGGAGCAGCTGTGGGAGCTGGGACTGTTTAGCCTGGAGAAAAGGAGGCTGAGGAGGACCTGACTGCTCTCTACAACTGCCTGAATGAAGGGTGGAGAAAGGTAGGAGTTGGTCTCTTCTCCCAAGTAATAAGCAATAAACAATGGGAAACAGCCTCATGTTCCCTATCAGGGAATATTTAGATTGAATACTAGGAAAAATTTCTTCACAGAAGGTGTTGCCAAGCATTGGAGCAGGCTGCCCAGGGAAGTGAGTCCCCACCCCTGGAGGCATTCTAAAAGGTATGTAGATGTGGTACTTAGGGACATGGTTTACTGGTGGGCTGACAGTTGGACTCAAGGAATTTATTTTTTATAATTTATTTTATAATTTTTTTTTCCTAATCCTTGACCTAAATTATTCTATAATTCTACAACATTGCATGCTTGTGCTATGCATAGGAAAATGAGAAAAATCACAGGGCTTCAGCACCTCCAACTAATTTTGCCTGAATTGCATAGATCCCACAGCCAGAAGACTTACTAACAAAGACAGTGAAATGATAGATAATTAACGTGTTTGTCAGCAAAAACATCTATGTACAACTAAGGCTCATGATGACTTGATTGAATACACAAGCACATAGTGGGTTGCATTACATGAGCAAGGTAAAATAGCCTTCAGAACTAGTTTTGGTAAGCTGAAGAGCTGCTCAGTGGATGTCACAAACTGCCTGAGCCTTTACAGTGCCTTCCACAAAAAATCATGATTTAGGTGCAATTAGATGTTTATTAGAGAATTTGAAAGTGGAAACAGTACATTACAGGTTTCACAGGAGAAATATTTTCCCTGAAGAGCCAACACTGTGCTACATTTTATAGTCTTCTCTAGAAACTTGCTGAATCTTAGAAAAGGGAAAAAAAATCAGGTGAATAGAACTTCAGCAAATCATCTGAAAGCTCTCATTCATGACTTATTCAAGGAATGAACCAAGGGTTGAATTGAAGGATTTAACCTCAAAATAATGTGTCACTTATTTCTGCACAGATAAAAAACTGTTAATACACTGCCAACACCAGGAAGAAATCTGAGATATACTAAGCATGAGAGAAAAGAAACAATTTTCAAGACCCATTAGTGATTTGGGTACCTTAGTTTCTAGGATCTCTGCATACATCAGCTAGAAAGAAAATAGGTTTTAGAAAAGTTGTGGCACACAATTTCACAGCCATGATTTTTCTTTAATGAACAATTTACATCAAAATAATATTTGCTAAATAATTCAGATGGACACAAATGTAAAAATTAATATCTGAAGTGTAAGTTTCCTTACACTGTATCAGAAACATGGCATTCCCATGTTTTGGCAATGGCTTCATAGTCTTGGCTGGAAATGACAACAAAACAGGGCAATACAAATAGTGCCCATACCTGATAGTTGGTGCTCAGACATCTCTCCAAAACACTTACGCAGTCCCTGGGGATGTCAGAAACATTAGTTCAGAGAAGTCCTGATGCTGGGTTGTCAAGACTGCCGGAAGAGTTCTACAACCACTGAACTACCTACAGTCCATTGTGAGACAGGCACTCCTTTCAGCACAGACCCCAGAATCAGCTCATTTAAAGGGTTTTGAGATTTAGTGACTGAAAGATGGGAGTGAGCACCCCCACCACCAGGCTACAGAATTGTTCTCTGATCAAGGAATACGTTAACGTAAGATTAGAAAAACCCACAAAGTTTCAAATTATTTTTAAGATTCTCTTTTGAACTAAAGACAAGTTTTTACAGTCTTTCAAATAAGCAGCTAAAATGAAATTAAATATTCCAGTACAGCCTGGTCAAAATTTTTGATGGGAAACTCTTTAGATAGCTGAGTGAAGTTTGAAGCTTGACTTTCTAAATATTTTCTAAAAACTAGTATGAAATGCACTGTAAACGTTACAAATGAATTTTGAAATAATGTAGATGTGCATGGTGGGTTAATCTTGTCTGGATGCCAGGCACTCATCAAAGCTTCTCTATCATTCTGCTACTGAACTGGATAGGGGAGAGAAAATATAACAAATATATATAATATAATATAACAAATGGTTCTGTCAGATAGGGGGAAGCTTCCAGCAAATCCTCCTGGAAGCCACCCCTGTAGCCACCACTACCAAAACCTTGTCACGCAAATCTAATAGAATGTGGCCCTTAAGAACATGGTTTAGTGGTGGACTTCACGGTATGGGATGTCTGATCAGACCCAATTATCTCAAAAGTCTTTTCCAAAGTACATGATTCTATGAAAAGCAAAATTTGCTTTTAAAAACAATATAGTGCCCCGTGGCAATACTGCATTAACGTGGTGATTCACCAGAGAAAGCCCAAGTCTTTTTTTTACTCATAAAAAGATAAAAGACCTTCTATATGTTAAGGTTTCTTGGCTATGACAGAAGGATGTTACATCAAAATGATTATCCTTTAAATTCAACTGCAGTGTCCTTATGTACTGTTGAAAAATTAATATTATATGACAGTCATGAACCTCAACAGAGAATGTGGTTGACATTTCCTTTCAGCAGCATACTCTGAAAAATTACAGAAACTGAATTTGAAGGACCAGCCACTGAGGCTGAAATGCCTTGGAGGGAGAGAAGAAAAGCACTCATGGTAAAATTGTTAGAGGAAAATATCTTCTGATTTTTAAGGCTTTAGACTGCCCAAGATCAAGGACATGTTCAAATACCTAATTACTACCCACACACAAGGAAAATTTTAAAAAATAAAATCTTGTTAAATAGTGTCTTTCTGATTGATTTAGCATTTATTAGAAATTGTGACTGTTCTCTTCACAAAAAAAAAAAAAAAGTACAGGGAATTAACTCAGACTATTTTTTAATTATTCTGTTCTCTGGAATGTTTCATGAACCTTTTCATTTCTATGTCAAGAGTACCCCTGCATGCATGAGTAAGTGCTTGTTCTACAAATTTAAATTGCTATGGTCGGTAGCTGCAGGGCTGGTTATTATATTCTTCCTCTAATCTCTCAGAGATGTTTTTTCTAATCTTAGAAAATTCATGCTCTTCACCAATCCTCAAAACTACAGTGTCAGCCTTTGGGAGATAAATAATCAAATTCCTTTACTTTGAGACCTTGGCTTCCAGTAAGCAGACTGCAGTGTCCTTTCAAGACAGACAGAAATGGAAACGTATTTGCAGTTTTTCTTAGGGCATCCATGGCCAACAGTGGCACAGAAACACAGAACAAACTTCTGCTACTTCCATACCATTTAAAAATGATACTGATAAAATAATGGTAGAACTATAGAAAACTGTTTTTATCAGTTAAACTTTTAGATGAACCTACTCTAGCTAATAATTGTAACAGGCCAAAACACTATTCCTTCTCTAAGTCTGTCATTATTCTTTCTTCCAGACATCCCTTTTGGAACTGCTCTTTAATCCAGTACAGTCCTCATTTTGCCATTTGACAACTTCCACAAAATGTTGACTGGAACAGAAAATGAAAGCTTTTTTTTTAATCTTGGGTACAAGTTCACTTTCTTTCTCTGGCTTGCACTGCTTAGGAACACTGTGAACTTTGTAAGCATTTCTCTCCATGAAATCTCTCTGTTAGTTTCTGCTCTATTGGATAGAATAGTCTGAATCAATCCATTTGCAGCTAGTGCCCAGCCAAAAGATATTATTTAGCATTTTGCTAAGGTAGAAAAATTTAAAAGATATGAAATTTAGGCCTGTTATATAACCCACTATCCCTACTTAATAATTTCCTAATTATTCTTTTCTTGTGAATATTAATGTACCTCCTCCTTTTTATGTCACGAGTGCTCTTGCATACATGAACAAGTTAAGCCTGAATTCATTCTACCTTGAGTAGCCATTTACTTACATAATTGCAAACAACTTTTTTTTGTGACTCCTACACGTGCAACTTCTTTAGTATAACACTATTTTCCAAATATTTACACAACAGTCAGTATTCAGGCAAGGCCACTATAACACAATGTTCACAATAAACTCTATTTTAATCTCATAACAATTTTATGTCAAAAATGTACAGCTGTGCAAGGATTTTTTAAAACTACCTATTTATGTTTCTTCAGAAACAAAACTCAGAGCTGTACATGCTGAAAGGGGAACAAATAACTACAGCTGTAAACCAACTAAAACTCTCCTACAATATTAACTACAGCCAGCAACTACTATTACTTCTACTAAAACATAATTTTGAATAACAAAAAGCTGAATATAGGATTAAATAGTCTATGCCACAAGTAATTTAGCACTCTAAGTCCTTATGAACTTAGATAGAAGGTCTTCAAGCATACCATGTTTAATGATCAGATTACCTCAGAAACTGGGCAGATACCTGGACATTGTAAAAGCATTTTTAAAAATTAGACCAGTGGAAGAGATGAGCTATTCATAGAACAAGTTTCTTATTAAAAGAATATAATTGGTTTGGTTTTATTCCGATTCAAAAGAGACTATTGTTTCTGAGTGCTCCTTATCTATTGCAGGATACAGATATTGCTTCAGTTATGCTGGGAGTACCCTGAGAAAGCAATGGCCTGAGGACCAATGCAGGCCTCTGCTTTCCAAATGGAAATGTATATTATAGAAGTCAAAAAGCCTGTCCCTGTACCCAAAACAAAGGATGATCCACTATTGCAGATGCTACTCTGACATCCTATATAGCTGGGTGTTAACTTTCTTGTGCAGTACAGAATACCTGTTAACTTTCAGCAAGATACTCAATGGCCAAATAAGACATCAGTATTTAGAAAACCAAAATGAGAAGATGAGAGAATTAGATAATTGTGTGCTTTTGGAAAGTGTATTGCATTATTATCACTATTATAATCATTAATATTATCATTATAATTATTATTATTATCTGGGTCTCCAGGCATCTTAAAAGCTGTGACACAACCTTTCTCAGCTTCTACTTAATAAAACCCTAATTCATAGAGATGTTGCAAGCACATCAGTATTGATAAAGGATTACAGTATTTCTGTCTCTTCCTATCCAGGTATCCAAGGTACAACTTATGAACACAATTAGGAAAGCTAGTCCTTCCTAAAAACTGTGCTAGAAGTTTAACTGCATCTTCCAAGACAAATACTAAGACCTTTCAAAAGAAGCAAGCAGCAAGATTGAATGGAATAAAATGCCTCCTCATATAACAGAGTTAAGCAGCTGAAATCCTTGGCTTAGAAGTGTTGTGGATGCTTAAGGATTTCATAGGTTCAAAGAAGGACTGAGAAGACCAACACAGAAGAAGAAAAAAAATCCTCTGAAAGGTGCTATACATAGCAGAAAATAACTCTGTCTGTGACAGTCCCTGAGCTGCAAAGTGTCAGAGAATTAAATCTTGCTGTGTTTTCCAATGCATTTGTTTTAATCAGTCAAACAATATTACATCCCATGTACAGTACCAAATCCTATACATCTGCACAGAATCATGAACAAAATAACATTACTCTTTTCTGCCTGGGCCAATTCTACTTCCATTTTAAAGTTCTACTTCAATGTGACAAATAAAACCACTTATGGACTCTTTATTATTTAGACAAACTCAAGTGCTGCCACATCCACTTCTTGGCATGGTTGCAATAAGCAGACTAAAATTAGGATACAAGATAAAATTAAGCACTTTGGCAATTGAAGTTGGATTATCTCAGCACTGAATTCATTGCCAGCGATGGACACAGCAGGAAAAAACAGTGTGAAATGCTTGCAATTGAGTTCACAAAAGTACAAGCAGCTGTCCACATGCAGAGCATCTTCTGTTGTATCTCAAAATACAAGGACTAGAGTACCTTAATTGTAACAGCACAAAAATAAGTAAAGCAACTGACAAAAAGAGGAATATTAGGGGGGAAATGAAAAGGAATATTAGGAAACTGATGCAGAATCATATCTACCCACACCAATACAAAACTCTTTGTACCATCATTTGTCAAAGCCATTAAAGACAAAACTGAAAAGAAAAACCAATGAAATCAAGGAAAGGATACTAAAACATAATTTAGATTATTAATTTGGATAGCTTTAATTTGAATTTAATTATTCAGATACACATACATAAATTTGAAAGTCGTAGATTTTCAGCTTGCAAACATCAGATAGAATTACTTTAGTCCTTTTGGAGGGGCTTCTCCATGAAACTGCTATTCATACTTTGCTACCTCCTTATGGATTCTACTTGTATATCTAAACTCTAGGTACATGAAACAAAACTGTTGTATGACTGTTGTGACTAGTGGAAATAATCACATTGGCAAAACCGCAAAATACAACTGGGAAATACTTTACAGTATTGAAAAATGCATACATATAGAGGAGCACAATGGGAAGCTAAACAGACAGGCCTCTAGTTCTCTAACCCTCAGTAAAATATGGTCTTACATACAAAAATGACAAAAATAATACAGACCACATACAAATATATTTTATATCTAGTTTAGTAAGACTATTCTTACGAGTTAAAATTCAGGGGTATGAGGTACAAATGTGTAGGAGAACTCAGAATTTCTGAGGTCCTAATTCATATGGACATTAAAACTCACAGGTTATAAAAAGTTTCAGAAAGATTTTTTTTTAATCATTGCTAAGTCACCATTTTTTTAAGTTATTTAAACAAAATTTTATTGTAGTCTGTCTTTCAGACAAAAATTCTTTTTAAAGAACACTATCTCAAGCAAGTTTAGTCCATTTCCAGTAGGTTACAATTCCTCTTCCAACACTTTGTCTGCAAAATTCTCATAGAAGACGACTTCATTTCAGCTTTCAGTGTCAGATTAATTTTTGTTATACCTGAAGTGGAGGTGAAACCAATCCTCCATTTATTTCCTATGGGAAGACAAGAAGGGCAAAGAGGACTGGGAAATGAGAGCTTGAGGTAAACATACAGGTTTCAGGTCAGGAAATAAGAAAGTATCACATCCTAATCTTAAACTGCTGGACAATGACAATCAAATTGAACCCATGCAATTAATGCATTGAAGGATTTTCACCCAGACCATTTCTATCCTTTTGCTTCCACAAGATATAAAATACTTCTCAAGAAATCACAAGCTCTAACTGCTTCCAAAGAAAGGTGGTAGGTGAAAGACAGTCAAAGCTAATGATGTTGGCACAAGCATTATTTCCACGTTTCTCATCTGTAGGCTCCATTAACATCAGACAGCTTTTGAATTTTTGCCTAGTCCCTTTTTATTTTGTATATCTTTTAAGAGAAATCAGCAATTTAATGCACTTAGTGATGTATCCTCCTAAGCATCTCACCTAGCATGATGCCATTTTAAAGACTCAGTTGTTTGGAGGAGAAGTTGAAAAGAAAATAAGTGTTCAGAAGCTGCAGGAAACATAGTATGTTACCCTGACCATGCTGCTTTTCAGTTTGATGCTGATTTGAAGCTCAGGGGAACTCTTGCAGGCTGTGTTAAACACTGTGCTGAATTAAGAAATCATCAGAAAGAGGCACAGTCTGGACTCACCTCCTGAACAATTTCAAAACACTTCCGTTCTTTTCAGCAGCCCAGTCATATAGCACACAAGCTTTAAAATAAAAACTGAACCATAAAGCTATGCAGCAGTGTAACAGAGCTCAGCACAAGCCACGGTAAGATGACCCAGGCAGGTACCTGGGGAAAGTATACTTTTATAGGGTTTAATGTGCATGGAGTAAATTAGGAGATATTTAAGCTCCAGCTAAATTCAGATCTTTTCCTCTAGATTTTGAAATCTCTGACAAAACTTGAACAAAATTTTACTTCCATTTAAGTTATCAGTACGCTGCAGTGAAAACAATGCCTACAATATTAATCATACAAATCTGGGGACAGTTCAGAGTGCCTGCCCTGACCAAGCAAACAGCAGGGCAGAGACTGCAAATTATTCAAAGAATCTGTGTAGGGTTTTTGCTGCATTTCAGCAAAAATATGTTGGATTTGATGCTTGTATGTATTCCAGAAAATAAAAGGGTGCTTTCAAAGATTTGTCTCAAATATTACTTCTCTCCTTTTCATGGGATATAAACCTACTATGCCACAGATAACTGCTGCCAATCAATATTAGCAAAAAGCAATTATTCAAGGATATTAAAGACTAAAATTTGCATAATAGCTACTTAGACTGCAGATTCAGTTGGATCAAGGTGCCTTTGAATGAAAAATATAGACACATACAACAAAATATGGTGGTGGACACTTCAAGGAACTGACAGTATAAATGACTGACCTAAGAGATAGGTAAACATGTGACAAACAGCAGGAAAAAAATATGTTCCAGATAGGTTCAAGATTATATGAGAGGTCTCACAGTTTTGTCACTGTACACAGATGTAAGAAATATAAGATTTGCTTATGACGTCAGGAAGAGACGTTTTGCTCTTGCTCACCAATCATGTATTGGATTCAACCTCTGAGTCAAAAGCAAAGTATTTGCACGTGGTCTCGGACAGTATACTGCAAAGTTAATTCACAGAAGGAACCAGGCACATATGAGCTCAGGGGGACAGAACATAACATCAACCTTATTGCTTTGCTCTAAACCTCTTCATGCAGCTGTTAATGAACAAGTGTCCAACACACACATGTCTGAAGCAGAATTTGATGACACCTAGATTTGCCTTCCAGCACTAGGATTTGGTGCCTATTAACCAGTTGAATGCATTTATTTACTTATTTATTGTGAGCAGACTGTCCCCAGAGACATTTGAAATTTTCTTGGTTTTTTTTTTATTATTTTCAGGCTGTACACTATTAGCACACTTCTAAAAACTCAACTTATTCATGCTTCTGTGCATGAAGACCTTGAGAGCCATTCCTTTCTATGATATGTGTTTGTGTGCTATCGAGATATGTCATTATTAAATGTCCAAACTGTTTGACATACTCTGTCAGTGGCTGCTAAGGTACCTTTTATGCATTACTAACAGACTCATCAATACTTTTGCTATACATAGTCTAAACTTGAATACTGAAAATGTTGATGTTATTTTGATCATCTTGATAGTCTACTAAAGTTTTCTTCATAGAAATAGTTCAGAGTTCTCCCTTCCAAGTTTCTGAAGATGCTGATGATAACTTTCATCAGAGTCATCTTAAAATCTAAGTGCTGCCAGTATGCTGTTTTCCATTAAGCATTGGTATCTGAGCTATGGTATAAGCAGCTATTATCTTCATGTTATAAGGTAGTTAGCTCTGAAGAGGAAACAAAAGCAATTCTGTGCAAACTGCTAGTCTGGGGATCTCTGTGATACTGATCTCAAATGACTATGCCACAGCTAGTATTGGCATACACAGAACCAATGTTTAAGGTTATATTTTTAAATGCTGTTATGTGGCCTGAGCAATCTATGCCCTTCTGACACTTTCAGATGCCATTTGTGTTCTCACAGCCTCTGATCCTCTGAAACTGTAGAAAGGGAGAAGAGCTATAAAACAGGCTTGAGAGTTGACTGAAACCTCTCAGGCAGAGGGATCTGCTGAGAAGGATCACTGCCATCTAGAGAGCAAACTATATGACCTGCTGGACTGGTTCCTGCCTATTTTGGCTTCTGCTGCTGCTATCACAATAAAGGGTAAGGGAGACAAGGAATCCCATCACACCGAGCCCAAGGATCCCAAAAACTGGAAAGAAGGGACTGTCAAGGGCTTTCTTCTGGACACTTTCTGGCCCTGCACAGAGATGCCACTTTCCCCATAGACACTGCCACATTTCCTGGGTAGAACGTGACTTATGTGCAATCAAAAGCAGTGCAATTAATCACAGTACGGAAAGGAGACAATACCTTTTGAGACAGGTCAGAGGCTGAGCAAGGAAGAAAAAACATTATGTCTGGAGAGTGAAAGTGAAATGCAGAAGTTCTGGAGCTGGAGAAGCCTGCAGAAAGCATCTGAATTCTCGGGTGACTGTGACAAAGTGTCATTTTTCAAGTTTGTTCCAATGTTAGCACCTGTTCTTTTATTTCTATTTAATTGTGTTGTTCAGCCTTCTGATTTCTAATACTTACTGTTATAGAAATGACACAGTGCCTTAATCCTTTTATGAAATAAGTTTTGACTGGTACACAAATATAAAATGATGCTGTTTGACCTTGGAGTAAGACGCATCACTCCTTTAAAAAATATTATTGTTCCCCACTCCCACATTAAGAGATATTTGGTTAAAGTCCAGTGATATTAGCTGGTTTTAGCAGCCATTTTTCTTTTTCCTGGAATATCAGGGGGCCAAATTATCCACTGGCATAATTTCAACAAAGTCAAGCAGATGATTCCAACAGGGAATTAAGCCATGGGCACCACAAGGCAAATACTTTCCATCACTGAGCCACAAAACAGGGCAGATTGTTAACACTGCTTCCCCAAAGTTCTATCCAAATAATTCAGGACTTAATGCAAACCAAAAACCATCCTAAAAATAATCAATTCTACAGCATTTAATCAGTTGAGAAATGAGCAGTTCATTTTCTTGGACTGATAAGATGCTTTGTGATTTCCTGTGTGTTCCTGCACGTATCATTTATTAGCAAACATTGTGTGTTCTCCTTTAGTAACAAGGAATAATTACTGAACATTATTTTAAGTAAGAAAAAGGAGAATTATCCCCTTCAGAAAATACATATGAAATATAACAAAAGACATGAAGAGAGAAGCTCGGCTTGAAAACATCATTTTAAACATGCTAAAATTACTCTTGAGGACTCCAAGTGAAAATAAAAACAAACCCAACCAACAAAACAAACTTTAAAAAATCTAAATAATAAAACTCCATCTCTCAAAAATAAAAACAAAAAAAAGAATCCCAACTCATAAACAACAGCCAGAAATTCAAAGCACGTTTAATAGCATGGTCAACTATGATTGCGCTATATTGGATCCACAACGTAATTTACTCATAATTTATAAAGAAAAAGTATGCAAGTCACCTGCTCTCTGAAATGTGAGCAGCCCCGAGAGAAAGCTCACAGCTCTGCCAAAAATATAAACAGACTTTGAAAGCTGCTTGTTAAGAAAAGGGTGAAAGGACATTTGCAAATAAATCTTCATAGACATACTTCTTCAGACAGCCACGTACAACTGCTGTAATATATTTATAGAAGGTTGCTTCATGGTCACAGAAATACTAAGTATACTAACCACTGGCAAAGCATCGCCCTGACACTTAAGCCAAATGAACTCTGACAAAGACGGAAGTGTTCAGGCATACACTTCTACAGAAGACTACCAGTTTGATTAGTGTGTCAGAATGAAAATAAACTTAAAAGGGGAATATGAAAGAATTTCTTTCTCCCTGCTTCTCCCATATCTCTCCCTATACCCAACTATTTCTGCCAGAGACACCACTAAAGCCTTTCTTCTGTCTTTGAGAAATATGAGACAAAAGAAAAAACATTAAAACATCCCTAGAAGAAAGGCAAGGCAGTAGGCAGGAGAATAGGGCAAGATTTAGAAGACTAAGGTTTGTAACTCAGTAGTCTACCATGGACCTCTTGTGAGTTCTTCACATCAGATGGCCATTTTCAAAAGGATATTAAAGTGCCTATATCCCTGTGAAATTGATGGGATTCATATAGTAGGATTCCTTTGAAGAGCTACATTGAGGATACACCTGGTGCAGGTAGCTGGGCTCACAGACTGCAGATTGGGATACAGAACTGAAATGCAGATTGAGCCTGAGACAGGAGATCATGAACTCCAATCCTTTGGAATAGCAAAGATACATTCAGCCAGGTGAATGGATAGAGAGATACAGCAGGAGCTGGAAATTGCTGATCTTTCAGAGAATTAACTAGATGAAGACCAGTGACACCAGCAAGGTAGATGGACATGGAGAGGGGCTGGAGCCAAAGACTTGGAGGAAGAGCGAGACTGGAGCATAGAGAAACAGTGAGGGTATAAAATCCTTGAGTTTCTTTGCTGAGGGTTCTGCCCAGGGGCACCAGCTGGGGCTGTTGCTGTGTTACTGCACCATGGATAAATGGCTTTATGGAAAGAGGCATCTGAGGCTCTGCTCTGGGAAAGCTGGGGTGGATCAGGTGGGGAAAGCTGGTCTGAGTGTGTGAGTGTGGGGGGTGCAGGGAGTCAAGCAGGCACCTGTTGGGTCACTGGAGCCATCCACAGGGAAGGGGCCTTGGTCCCAGCAGTGAAAGTCTCTGAGCTGGGAGTGCGACTGCCAGAGAGTCCAGAGAATGGGCAGACTCAGAAGTTTCCTTAGCAGTGAATTCTCTATTTCTCTGTGCCTCATTCCCTTACCTGTAAAAAACAGGAAATACCCCTTTCCTATCTGACTCACATGCTGCAATTTGAGTATTTATGGATGCAAAGAGCTCAGATGCGCTACATCTGATAATCCCAACAAAGAAGTTAATGTACTGAACCAGATATTTCATACGCACAAAAAACTTGAAACATACTCAACAGAGAAATCATAATTTAGGGAGAAATCACAAAAAAACCATGAAAGTATAACTGAATAGTATCTTAAAACACTGTTCAGAATCAGAATTACTTAGCACTCAAGCATTCACTTGGTAGAAATGACAGATTTTTTGCACAGTCAGGGCATCCCCTTCAAAATGCCTGGAACAAATTTTTAAAGGCAATGATTTTCCCTTTTTTTATTTGAAAAAGTGATTATTTTTTTTCCCCTCGACATAAATTTGAAAAAAAAAAAGCCAGAAATAATGAGCTTTAGCAGAATACAGTGAAAAATATATACAAACTCTTGTTATGGTATTTCTCATTTCAAAAATCTAAATAACTTTTAAGGCTACATTGGTTTTTTTTTTTCATACACTGAATAATTTTATTCTTGGTCCCCTGCTATACAAATTAAATTTTCTTCAACTATTTTTGAGAAAGAGAAAAATAAGTTTTCTGAAAACCCCTTTGCTTATTCCAGGTTCCTGTGAAGCCTGGATTTTCTTCTCCAAGCACAAGAGTAGTGTCTGGCTTCTCCAGTCCACCAGCCTTCTTAGATGCTAACAGCCTGAGTATCTGGAGATGTCCACAGTTTCATTTCTCTTTGCCTGGAGCAGTGAGTTCAAATAGACTCAAACCAGGAGATAATCCCTAGGCATAAACGTAGAAAAGTGAGCAGGCAAACAAGTACCACTCCAAAGTAACTCTTTATAAAGATTACACTGGTAATTGAAGGCACTTGCCATTGCCATCATGCTTACATGTAACAAAGTGAAACTGCAAAAGCTAGTGCTGCACTGAGAACGGCACCATTTTAACTCCGAGAGATAACTGTCCCAATTAAACAGTGGAATATGATGAAAAACACTGTTCATTGAGCTCCTTCAGATTGCTCCTTCTCAGCAAGGGAATTTTCTCTGAAAAAATTTACTTTTCTCCTCACACTCTTACCACTGAGCAATTAAAGACTCAACAGTCATTTTTTTCTCCTGGTTTGTTCCTAAAATTGTTCAAAAAGTCTTCCTCAGGAGAACAATGAACAAAAAAAATTTCAACCTGAAATTTATGTATATATCATTCTAATATATTACAAGCAATACTCATCTTTAACATTCTCTGTATTATATTACAATACAGCATGCTACAATTTAATGAAAAGAAAGCTAAAAAAACTACAAATAAAAGCTGAAAAAAATCAGTCTAATTGGCTTCCATTAAACCAATAATCTTGAATTCAGTCTTACATTTACATTCAATTATGACTAGCAATGCTTTGACATATTTAGTGCAAAACATGAGAGGAATATATTTTGTGTTCTCTTCTCTTTTCATCTTATATCATCATCTCTTGTATTTAAATACAAAATGTGTTTAGTCCCTTGTGGAATTAGAGAGGCTGAACAAACATTCCATATCCTGTTGGCTGTTTCTATCTAAGCTTTGCTAATGATAACAAACCCTTTGAAGTGACTAAAGCTCTGGGAGAGACAGACAGTCTTTATGGAAAAGACAGCATTTCAGAAAAAAAAAAAAAATTCTTGATTGAAGCCAAATTATAAAACAAATTCCTGATTTAAATCTGCTGGTTATTCTCCAGTAGCTCAAACACCAAGTTTTTATTATGGACAAGCCTGGGCACTACTGCACTGTAAGTAAAGCTCAGCTTGAAATGTTAAGGATTCTGGGATGTACTGGATGAGACTCTATTCCAGTAGAAATGAGCATTCGCTTAAAATCCCGTTGAAAAAATGCAAAATTAAATTTTATAAAACTCTCTGCACATTTTTGATATGTAGATCCAATAAATAACTTATCAGTGGCAGTCATCTATTCCATCCTGCCAATTTAAGATTGGTGCCTTAATATATTTTGCAGTTTTATCTAATCCTTATTTAATCTAAATATTTTACATCAATTTCCTGTAGTACTATCACAGAACTAAATATATTTCAGTCCATCTAAACTTTATCTGAAGTCCATGTTATCTGCACATCTCAATCATTTACGTTTAAAAATGTCATCTTAGAGGCTCTTCTGAATTTTTTCAAACTTCAGCAGCTCAGATAAAATCATTGACAGAATTTTATTTCCTTCCTTCACTTTTCTGCATTATTCTGCTTGGACAGGATACAAAACTCAAGGCCAGTAGTCTGTTCCGCAAGTACAGCAGCAGGCTATGCAGAGACACAGAATACTCAAAGCACAACTCCTGTGTGCTCTACAAACACTGACAGTCAAAACAATCTCTCAACAATTTTTGAAACAGTTTTCATTTTACAAGAATGCTGATTGATTGGGAGGGACCTGTATCAAAGACTGCACTGCTGCAATTCATATTCACAGTGTACGACACCGTTGCGTTGCACAGGATGAAAGTACTGTGAAAAAAGGACACACAAAACTGAAATAGAAGAGTATGAACAGAAAAAGTAGCCCTGGAGTAAACCACTAGAATATATAAAAACAAGCCAAAGATTCTAGGCCAAAATTGGGAACATTTTTCTGCCATTAAAGAAACTATGATGTAAGAAATATACTAGCTTAAGGAAGGGGTTACATGCTGTCTCACACATAAGAATACAAATGCTTACTCTTAAAATCAAGACAAGTCCAGCTTCGTTGCAGTGAGCTATATGCAGAAGTGTTTTGCCCTCTTTTCTACAGTACTAGGAGCACAAGAGCATCAATGTACACAGGAAAATAATAGGACACCCCTGACCTTTATTTTGTTCCCCTACTGCTCTCCCTCACCCTGTCCAAAGCCTGATGGTGTTGCATGGGGAGTCCCTTTGCAAGTGAACAATCCATTCTGCATGGACTGTGGAAGGCACCATGGGTTGGGATGCAGGTGCAGCTCTGGACACCCTCTCACTCTGCTCCACAGTCAGCAATCACACACACAGTAATAATCCTGTGCTCTTCTATCTCACAACTGCAGCACCTTTCATGCAGCTGTGCCTTCCCTACGCAGTGCAAATACTTTCCAGCCTCTGCAGAGAAACAAGGCTTAAATGGTTTGAGGACAAAATTGCTTCCTTATATTCTGCACTGAGTCCTGCCTAGCTGAGTTCTGAGGAAGTAAGAGAGATTTCAAACTCCTGCTGTCAGAAACATTCACTTTTGATGGATAAATAAGATTCCGGAGCTGTCAATCTGGCACCTCTTGCCAGCATGGAGTATATTTCTTAGGACAGTTGTAACAAATGTAATGTAATAAGGTACTAAATCAATCATCCATATTTTTGGCTCCTGTTGTTCACATGCTAAGCTGTTATAAGATAGCTGGTTATATAACTACAATTTTAACCCTTAAACTCCAAATGAGACCAACCATAGAGACACATGAATAATCAGGTCTGAAGTACAGTGTCTTATGCTATACTGCCAGTCTAATTCTACAAATTACATTTATTTTTCATGTTTCCTGCCAAGTGGAAAATATTACCCATGGTAAAGAACTTAAAAATTAACTTCCTTTCAAAATTCTTTAGATTTTTCTTTAAACCCCTCAATTATTTCGCATTGGATCTTAACATTTTTATCCTCTTCCTGCCTATTTTTCTCTTATTTCTAAATCAAAAAAAGTGCCACGCTTTGAAGACAATGCAGGTAAGTAAGACAGAGAAGGACCCTGAGAAACAAAAATGAAAAAGGTTAACAACTCCAAAATATTATGCTCCCCTTTTTTTTAACATTATTGAAGTTTACTAATAGAGGCTGACATCCTAATAATAGCATGGGTAATAGAAGCTAGTCAATGAAGGAATGGAGACCAAAAGCAAGCATCCAAACTAGGAGATCAGCAGAGACCAGTGATGAACACAAGTGTGCTTGGAGCCTCCTCACCTGTACCCATCTCCCCATGGAAGAGCAGCAGCTCTCAGCACCTTCCTGTGGTTTCTTCACCATAAACGTGTGGGACAGAATATTGAAGCACCCAGGACTTTGACCACTTCTACAGACACACAGAAATGCAGCTCAAGGTGTTATAAACGTGGAAATGTTTTCTGCCCAACCCATTCTGATTACTACTGGTACCTTCCACTTGCTCCTCAACTAAAATTGGCTGTAAATCACCTCCTGCCTTATCAAGTGAAAGCAGAAATTGCAACAAAAATTACAGAAGTCAGCAGAAGGGTATCTGGTGTCCAATGAAGCCCATTATGTCTTCCTCATGATACCTTTAATTTCTTTTGTTGTCATAACAGCTGTAAATCCTTGGCATCAACAACCTACTTAATATATTAACACAGGAAATTGACCACAGTGAAATGTAATTTGTTTCTCAGAAGCCAACACAATGAATTGAGCCCATTAATCATAAATTTCATTTCTACTGTAAGCTCACAGACACAGCAAAATATACTAAGATACACATTCAAATCAGTCGAAGGTAAGAACCAGATGTGGTTTGATCTTGGTATTGTCTTCAAGTTTGGAATTTAAAAATGCCTGAACTGTATTGCTAAGCATGTTAATTTAAAATACTATCATGTCAAATCGGAAAAACAGAGGGAGTTTAGTTCCTTTTTAAATATAAACACTGCCTATCCTGCTGCTCTGAAGGAGGCAAAGACCCTGTGGAAAAACAGAACAAAATACAGACTCGTGAAATTAAGAGTTAGTGTCATACAATTCATTTCAATGAAGCACAAGCTACAAGCTGTCAACAGCTGGGTTTTATGAACTTTTAAGGTTGACCTAGGAGCTCATACTTATTACAAATCTACATTTTTACTGCGTGTCAAACGGCTGCATTGATTTGCTTCCTACACATCATGCATACACTTGCATTTTGGGTTTTTTTTATTAAATCTGTGTATTTTTATACTCAAAATTGCTGTAAAACTAAGGTATTACTATTGTCACAGCACTGGTTCTAAGTTACCATTTTCTCTGCTTTATTACTAGCAGCCTCCCCTTCTAAAAAATCCCCAAAATTCGTGCAAATTGAGGTATATATATGTGATAATTTTGAAGATATTTTTAGAAGAGATCAATTGCCATGATTTTGCATTGATTAACTCTGTGTTTACTGATTGACTCTAAAGTTTTTATACCATTAGTAAACTGAATGTGTTTATGGACAGGTACACATTGAGTTAAACGCTAGAACCAAATGAAAACCTAGACTTTGCAGAATTTATGTCTGACTTAAATTGATCATTATTTCTGGTATTAAAGTTAAGTGGAGAGTCAGTAACACTCTGATATGGCATTATAAGCAATGAAAGCAGCTTCAAACTAAAAATCTTATGTCTAGGAGTAGAACAGAAAACAACCCATATAAATTCATAATGCATTCAAGTCAATATGAGAAGCAAACACAGAGACACCTTCTTTTAGGGTATTACGCTATCCATTTAAGAGTAGATTTCCTTATCACAAGATTAAAGGAGATGAAGAGTTTCTGTCTACAGACAAGAACAGAGGGATTTGTTCCACTCTAAATGATTTTCATATATCAAATATTTGGTTACAACTGTTCTTTCTAGATGTATTCTACTTGGCAAAAGCTAATGCAAAGACCATGAAACAGATTCAAATAAATCAGAGAGAACAAAGTATAATAAAAAATGCACGACCATTAAATGCATGAAAAACAGTCAATATTTTGTTTTCATTCTCTAAGAATAAAAGAAAAAAAATTGCAATAAGCAACAAACTCTTCTCCTGTATCCAGGTTAGCTTGAGGTCTGGGGGTTGTTATGTTCGTCTCTGGAGAGCTCTTGAAAGAGTGAACTGCTGGGGACATACCTAAATCAATTCTACTATCCTCTCACAGCAAGATGCAATGCTTTTGTTATCTTTATCACTTCAGCTGTTGGACTCACCACTGGGTGATGGCAGGACCTCTGAACTCACAGCACATTGCACTTCACTGGCAATCTCATGGCTTTATTTCTGCCAGTCCATAAAGCAGTTTCAACTTGCTGTTACCATGAAATCCCAGGGCTTTGCAGGACCAGCTACACTAATGAGGAGCCTGGGAACACTTAAGAAAAATTCTCTCAAATATGTTCCTGGGTTTTGGGATTTTTTTAGAGAAAAGAATAATGTTCTCCCAAAGCTAATACCTAACAGTAATCTCAGATGAGCATTCCAGCACTTCAAACACTACAGAAGAACAGGAGAAGGAGCACAGCCATACCGCTGCAATGGGTGCAGAGTAAAATCAGTGGCAGAGCAAAAAGCAGACCACAGATACAATTAACAAAATATTGAACTAGAGATCTAATGATACCAAATAAGACTAGAACTGTATCAAACAATAAATGAAACTCTTACCACATATAGGAATAGAAAAATTCAAGAGAGACCTATACCACTCCACAATCATGCTGAATCAAGATGGTAATAACACAAATCGTAATATAGGGCTATAGATAAACTCAGAGTGCACTGTGTCCACTGACAATTTGACTTCCTCTCACTTTCTAGCAGAAGGGAAATGTCAAGTTATTTCTCCTGAGTATGAAGGCCTTTTTATACATAGCATAAGCATGCAACTACTCCTTGAATTTAAGAAATCAAGCCATTTAACAGACGGAGAATGGAAAAACCCATGCCAAACTGTTTTATAGCATTTTTGTGGGAAAATATTATCTCAATCATTTTACTAGAATACAAAGGAAGGGAAAGTTCCACATATCTGTTGTACTAAGAAATCCCTAAGCTTAATTAAATGGTTAACTCAGATAAGTTTAATATTGTATGTAAACTGTAGATGTGCTACAAGCACCCTTAAAGACTTCTCTAAATATAGAATCTACGTGTTTAACATAGAAACAGAGCTGTTACTACACATATTTCAGAATATTGAAACAGAAATTAAGGGTGTCATATTGGACAGGAAAGAGCAAATAATTTAAAGAATTATCATACACTAATTTCATTTTCCAGTAATATAGAGTCCATTATATAGTCACTATCAGTGGTATAAGGTCTAAATTATATTACACTAGGAAAATATCTTCTGAATTCAGACTTGGGAACTGAAAGATCTCAACAGACTTGTGACAGGAAGAAACTTACCCACTTAAGCAAAGCCTCTTTGTCAGACACTCAAAAGCGGTCAGAATCTGATGTTAATACTGAAGGTGAGGAAATCAAATTAGACTATTTTTCAAAGATACAAAGAATTTATATATCTACCCCAAAACACAAGGACAGCAAAGGAATTGTAATATGTAAAATAACACACTTATCCAGTCTAGACATGAGTGTAGGAACTCAAACGTGAATAACTAAAGTGAAATTTTGCTTAACAGACACAGGATTGCATCCCTAGGGTATTGTTTGTCTTGTTCTCACTTCCATCAAAACTGTTATTGTGTTGGTTTTGGCTGAGATAGGGTTAATTTTCTTCCTAGTGAGTGTTAAGAAGGGCTCATGAAGAGCCAAGGCTTTTCTGCTTTTTGTACTGCCATGCTGGGAAGGAGACTGGGATTGAAATTATAAGGGGAAAACCTGGGGCAGGCGATCCCAACTGACCAAAGGGGTATTTCTGACCTTACAGCACCATGCTCAGTCTGTAAAGTGGGGGCAAGAAGGCAGGAGTGCAGGGACATTTGGAGTGCTGGCGTTTGTCCCCCCAGGCCACCACTACGTGTGATGGAGTCCTGCTCTCCTGGAAATGGCTGCTTTCCCATGGGAACCAGTGAATTCATTCCTTGCTTTGCTTGCATGTAGATTTTGTTTTCTCTATTAAAATGTATTTATCTCAACTCCCGGGTTTCCCAGCTTCTACCTTTCCAATAATTCTCTCCCAGATCCCACTGGTGGGGGAGACAGTGAGCTGCTGCATGGTACTTGGTTGTTGGCTGGGGTTAAACCATGACAGCCATTTATCTGGGGGAAATTAGTGATTTCATGATGTAGAGTAACTGATTTGATGTGATAACTGAATCCAGAAATTATTTTACCACTAACACAGAACTGTAGATAGGTTGCAATGAGGGTGTACAAAGTAGACCATGACAAGACCATTTGTGTGAGATAAAACTGTTGTATAGTAATATTAAATATTTCCAGTTTAAACAGCTGGAAGTATAAGCATAAACTCTTTGAGACCTAGCAGCATCATTTTAGGGACTTTACAAGTAGGGAAAAAAATGTTTCTAAAACAGGAACTGAAGTACTAATTTTTAGAGCAGCTATCCCACTCTAAGGACAGTCAGCATTTGATACTAATTTTAAAAATACAAATTGCATTCTGGACTGTAGAAAGATCTTGATGGGAGGCAAAGATGTGACCTTCTGCATAACATCCTTTTTGAAAACATAACTGCTTCCACAGACATAGTGTGAAGTGCTGCTTGTCACGATCTTGGTTTCAACACCATGCCATAAATTCCCAATGTCCCATTAGGGACACTCACTCCATTTTCTTTTAACCAGAATGAAGCAGTTATGATATTAAATCCTTTCATGTTTAAAGTGAAAATAAACACAAAAAATCCTTCCTCTTTTATTTTTTCCTCTCTGGCTACTACTCCTTAGCCATATGGCTCTGCACATGAACCACTGTCATCAGGCTGCTCAGAAGACAACATTCTGCATGGCACACTCAGCAAAGACATCCATGATAAATGTTAGAGACACATTGAAGAACTCACCCTACTTCCCCTTCCCTTCCCATAATTACTGACATGCTGGAACTGACAGCTGCTTATACCATTCTAATCTACTTTATTAAAATGTGTTAAGTGGTGATATAAAGACTTCAATTTTTATTTTTTATGCTGTGAATTGTGGAACTGCAGCCACTTCTTTCCTTTTAAAAGGAGTCCTTTGTATGCCCAAATCCCACAAAGAATAAGGCATCAAATTTAGGAGAACAGCTGAAAATGTCTTGTCTGATTTACTGAAGTTGTCACTGAAACTCATCAGCATTCTAGAGAACACTGTATTATAATTTAAAAAGCCCTGCAGCAGCACTAACAAAACACCTCTAGGGTATCCCTCCTCAATTGAACTATATGACAGGTTATACAGAAATCCAGCTCTTACAGCGAGACAGTCACGGTCAGCTGTTCCTCCATATTCCCAATGTAATAACAGTCCACAGAAATCAAAAGAAAAATGGACATGGGGAATATATTTGGAGAGAACAAAACCAAAAAAAACTACAAACAAACCACAAAATAAGAGAAAAGCCATTTCTCCAAGCCTCACCAATCAATACCTAGAACTAAAAAGGAAGAAACAGAAAGTTCAAATCTACAGGAAGGTGACTGAACATGTGTGGGGGAAAGCTGGAAGCAGCCTCATACCCTTCTGGTGGGGTGGTCACAGCTGTGAGACACACACTGTGCTGCTTTCAAATGCAGCTGTCTTGCCCTGATCACTCCATATGGGATTATAAAATTTCCGTTTCAAAACAGTGCATGAAATCCCTCATATTTTGGATGCCTTTGGAAGAGGCTGCGAATTCCCAGTTCTTGGGGTAAGAAGAGCAGCTTTAGAAGAATACATTTCCTTCTTTCAGTTAATACAAATTGGCTATTTTACCAAAAGAAATACCAAACTAGTAACCCATTACAATGATCAGCAGTAACATAATATTTTAGATTTCTCAGACAATTACCTTAAATACTTCCTGCTGTGCCCAAATTAATATAAACACATGAGGAAAATTAACTGGCTGGAACCAAGCAAGAGTAGCACTATGCACAACAAACATAGACATTGTTTCACCTCTTGAGAAACAATAATGAGATTTTTGGGCTTTCGTGGCAGTTTACGAAGTCTGCCAAAGGACACTGAGTCTGAGGGTAGGGATCAGTCAATTTTATTAAATTAAGCTAATAGGAGTAATAACACAACTTCCAGTATTTTTACACAGATCTGTTTCATACTGCATAGTACAGCAGAACAGGTAGTATTACAGCTCTAATAGAATTCATAAAATCATATTAATAAATGTTATCCAAAACAGTAGGGTTAAGTCCTGTAACCATTCAGTATCTGCCCCACCTTCCGAATGGAATCATGAATTTTCTTTCAGACAATAAGAGTGCTGATCTATCTCAAAATTTTAAAAATTTATTTCTGGTCCCAAGTGATAAACCAGTTATTGAAACAGTTGGGTTGGTGTGTAAATAACATTCTGATGTTAGATATCCTACCAGCCCTTGAAAACATGGAAGCTCTTTAAGCTTAAGAACTTTAACATGTTCTCTGGAGAGCTAATATAGGAAATCAACAGAAAAAAAAATATCTGGGTATTAGCTTTAATTTCACCCTAGCAGAACTTTTTAAAGACCCACAGTATGCAAACTGATTGTGTCTGGTGCTGCTCTGGCAGTCCCTTGGGGGTTGGGGTCACGATATGTTTAATGTGCCCATGTAGAAAAACTAGTTCTACATGTCCTGCTATAATTCAAACTTACAGCATCTGAATTTTAGCTTTTGATTTTAAGACTGCTTTGATTCAGAAAGAATAAGAGTAAAAATCACTATTTTTTTCTGCCTGTCAATTAATTAAGAAAAAAAAGTGGGATGGATGGGGAGCATTTAATGTATTAATTTCACTTTCGCTCCCATAAATGTATAGCATTCCAAATTTGACACGGTAAGATAAACTATATTAATGTCCCTAAATATTTTCAGAGTCCAGCAATACAAAAAAGGCAATAATAAACCTGTATAATCTTCTGGTTCTAATTTTTGCAAAATGTGTCTCAGCATAATATTACTGTGAATTCTCCACATACTTTCACTTTTTCATATTTCACAAGAAATAAAAGTCACTTCCCTTGGTTTTGGAATTTAATAAAACAGGATACTTAGTAGATTTATCTTCAGCTATGTCTGTAAAGCCATCCTGCTTCCCTCAGCCTGTCCATGCAGCTCTTCTCCACATCTGTGCCACAAGCTGCAGTGCCCTCACATGGACACAAAACAGCTAACAGGAGAAGGAGTGAAACCACCCAAACCTGGGCGAGCACATCATTGCACTCTACACCTCCCAGGTCAGATAGAAAGCCACGAGAAAGCAAGATCTCATAAAGACAGCTGACCTGACATCACTCATTAGTGTAAATGTTCAACGTCCTATCCAGTCATTACTGAAATCACAGAACTTTAGATAAAGGCAGTGTTTCAAAACTGTTCTGGGGTAATGATTCATGGCCAAAGCTTCCTCTCAGAAACTCCAGTTAGGCTAACGCCTTGAAAGAAAACTTAAAGTTTAATAGTAAGCCTAGAACATAATGAAGTTAAAAGTTCATTAAAAACTTGCAAATTGAAAGTAGCAGGCAAGCACTGGTTTGGCCTCTTCCCCAAACTGCAAATGTTGCACCTGACACAAATCACCAGGATATCAACAAACCAGAGTCACCTTTTATATACATTAAAGTGTTTTGTTCCAGTTTGGTAATAATGCAATAACATTTTTTTAGGAGTTCAGAATGTGAATGTAATCATTTTCTACAAAAAAACAAATTTAGTTAAAAAGTTTAAAGGTATCAAAGCACTTAATGAAACAAAGAGAGAGCACTAACATAACTGTACACTGAAAATCAAAAAGAATGCTTTATGAACCAACTATTACAGTTCTTGAGATAAGTAATAAACTCTCAACAGAAGTGTAAATGACAAAGCAGTTTTCTGTAATTCATCATTTTTCCTGTGATCTGCATTGTTATAAAAAACAGAACAACTGGACAGCCCTGCAGGTAGAAAAAAGGTGATCTGCTGTTTGACAGCAATGCAGTACATTTAGAGCACCTCTCATTATACTCAAAATTAGAAATATTTTTAGGATTTTTTTGGAAACTGAAGGTTTCTGACATGATAACAGAAATATGTCCAATTACTCTACTGGTTAAAGAGAGCATCTGGGACTTGGTTGACTAAATTTAAGCCAAGTGAGCAGGCAGTAAAAGCACAAACAGCTGCAAAGGTACAGGATATTTTGATCACAGCATAGGCTACTCTTGGAGAGTAGCACATGCAAATTTAGGTACAGTTATAATATGTGCTAATTTCCATTTTATGTTTTGGCATAGAGCAATACATATATACAGAGGTATTCCATTGATACCTATATATGTGTGTAGACATGCATATAATGTGTAAAATATGGTAACATTTAGCATAATTTTTCGGAACAAGGAGAATAATATTCCCAGTTTGAGCCAGAAAGTCAACTGTCTTCACCTCCAGACTCAATCAAAAACAGGGCAAGTAAACCTCACCTTTAAATGTGTTTATTTATGGACACTGATTTTATGTTTCCTTTCAACATATATTTTGCAAACTAATCGGACACAGGGAAATTTAACCATGACTTCCTAGTAAAAAGTTTATATTAAAAACTGTAACAATTTGAACCACTAATATTCTGGTGAAAAGAATTTTAATTGTAGTAAAAAAATTACTGTCTGTGTGGGGAAATTACAGGTAATGCTCTGGCATTATTATTTTCTTTTTATGCACTGATTCTGTTTTTTACATTAAAATGCAAAACATCTACAGCAGGTGTTAATTATAAAAATAAGTAAAATGTAGTAAAGAAGTTAAAATGAAGATTTTAATTTAATTCCATATTCAGGAGCCAAAACCAGATTCACTAATTGCAATTAAAAGATCTCTTTCTCCTTTGCATGGAAATGAACCATTCTTGAAAACAGACTCGGGGAAGGTGGCAAAAGTTCAGATAAGAAAAGTACACTCAGAGTAGCCAAGTTGAGTAGAAATATATCTAATTAACTGAAAAAAAATATTAAGACAATTATCTGCCATACACACACTTGAAAGACAAAACACTACACGGTTTTCCTTTTCATCTATCAAAAATATAAAATGTTCATATGAAATTATGGAAAGCACTGTAGGTTAACTAATTTCCACGTGCATAAAACCAACACATGCAGTACCTATGTGAGTTTTCATACTTTTTGCTCTTCAAACCACTTTAAGGAAGTCCCAGTGAAGTGCAAGAGGAACTATATTAGATTTGAAAGATCTCAGATTATGGGGGAAAAGCTAGAAAATTATGAAAGAGAAAGTAAAGAATGTTTTACAGTCCAAGAAGATATTAATTCTGCTCTTTAAGTATCTTCCACTTACAGCATTTACTCAGTAGTGGCACTTACAGAAAGTTCACATTTCTAGCACAGGACAACAGATTGAAACCTGTGGCATATATTTGAGCTCATCTGGTTCTCCATAAAACATTAATTCCTAAGGAAAACATTTCCCACAAGCAGACAGGAAACCACACCAGACATCAAATGTCTTATAAGTGACATGGGGGTTCATCATGTGGGAACAGAGCACTAAAGATATTACTCACTCTAGCATCTGCATCTAATTAAATTTGGATTTGAAGTTAAAGAGAACAGCAACACTTATGGCAAATGCTGGTCAGTATGGACATAAGTGTGAAACTTAGTTCAGAAAGAGAAACGGACTTGGATTTTCGGTCATGAAAAAATTATATCCAGTAGACTCATCAGGAGACTGCAAAAATTTTGTAAGACTCTTCAGATTTAACAGGTTCCCCTAATGTCCCCTTGATGCTAATTAAAACTGTATTTCTCAGAATAACATATTCTCGCTAGATTAACATTTTCATCCCCACTGGAAGCATTCAAGGTAAACATTATGCTGTGGAATAAAAAATAACTTTGAAAACACCTTCAAGTATACAGAGCAAGTGATACTCCAACAAAACCTCTCAAGTATTCCATGGGAAGACAGTATCAAGTGACTTCTCATAAACCATGACCTAGCCTTCACATGCTCCTCATATTGAAGATGTTCTGAAAAACAAACCAGGCAAGGCAGTTCAGCATGGAGTTCCTCTTACCTTTCAAAATCTGACACAGAGATCAGTTCTTTAGCCTGATGCCATTTCTGTAGTGTATCTTATAAGAATCACTGTGATAGATGAAGAAATAGTCTGGAAATTTTGCTAGTTTAAATTCCCCAAATGAGGGGGTTCGAGTGTTGGGTTTTTTTTGGTTACTTGAGTGGGGGGTTTTTGAGGTGTTTATTTTTTAAACTAAGTGCTGTCTCTGGGAATTTTGACATTCACAATTCTGTTAGCTACACACAAAAAAAGAAATGCATACTTTTGAGAAGGAAGTTTTCAAATGTACAACATGAAATCTGATCTTTCTGTAAGGGCCACCTCTAAGTAAATGCTGTACTTGGAAGATACTTAAAGGGCATAATTAATATCTCCTTGGGCTGTAAAACATTCTTTACTCTTTCGCTTTCATGTTGTTTCCAAATGTACAACAGCTTAGCAAAAACATAAGTATAGCCTTTATTTCAGAAAAGCCTTTTCTTAAAATATCCACAATAAAAGAATATTAACAAGAGAGCATAGGAATTTAGCAGGAATAACAAACTATAAAATGTGAATAGATTCTGTCACAAGATTAAAGTATGGTTCAAGACAGAAATCATCTTACATATCTATGCATCCATTTCTACAACCCCTAGAGCAAAGGTCTCTGTTAGTGAGCAAAATAAAGCTTCTAGACTGCAATATTTATTATTAGATAACCTTTGAAACTTGGAGAGGCAAATATTAATGCCATATTGCAAAAAAAAAAACCACACTTTGAATGAAACCACACAGGGCAGATCTTTGTGGAATAGTGCAAAAATGGGCAGGATTCCCATGAACCGACCCACTCAGTGCTGCTGTTAGACATCTCTGGTGGCAGGAGAAGATGGCAATCTCTGCCAAGGAAGGTTATTAGATTCCTCAGTAATCAGGAGTGATGCTGGCCAGGAAGTATTAGCATATGGGTCATCAAAGGTTGTCTTTGGAGGGGATTAACATTTTTGCTACATAAGCCAAAGCCAGCCAAGACAGCATTTTCAAGCTGTTATCTTTTACTCCAGAAATGCGTCTCCTGTTCTACTATTAGCCTTTCAAATAATGTTTCAGCAAGCAAGTCTTATTCTCTGTGGTTTTGTCATGGATTATTTGGCTTTAGATGATGTGAAAACAGACAGCTTTCTCCTCAAAGGAACATAGTACTAAGTTTTAGACTATCAAGCTTCTTTTGATCCTTTCAAACAATAGGACTAGAAAGTAGAACTGTTAAGCACTCCACCTATTAAAAAAAGCTACACTTGTATTTCATATTAATGTAGTCTGGCTGGTACCTTAATATAATGTATCTGTAAATCCCCAAGCAATTCAGGTCAGGCTAGAAGAAGCATTACAAGTTAGCATCTAATACAAGCAATACTGCAAAGTCACATTTAGAAAAACAACCAACTCTTGTTTCAGTGTTGATGTTCCCTAGCTACAGCTGGAAATATTAAGGTAAGAAAAGTGGCAACATCTGATGGTATATTCAACAAGATATCCTGCCACAATATTTGTTTGGCTTTCAGAGAGATAGAGTATCTCCCATGGTGTAAACAGACAATATGACTTGAAAGGAAGAATTTGCATTCTTTTGTCTTTTTGGCTAGCAGTAAAAATAAAATAAAAAGTGCTAAATCCAGAAATTTTATTGCCAATAATATTGAGAAAGGAAACAGGGAAGTTTCCTCAGCTGAAGCAGTACAATGCCTATCAGAGTCATGGCTGTAACCTAAAAAGCTGGGCTGTAAAACAGCATTCTCTTCTTCCCTATACTCTGTCTGTAGTGCTGCCATTTAAACCAGCTACTTAACCAGAATGCATGATCAGAGGATTAATTTTGGAACTCAGAGACATCACAGAAATATCCTGGGTTTTGGCATTTGTAAAGCCACATCCCTAAGACTGACTTATAATTAATCTTATCCAGTCAGCACACTGAAAGTAGTGGAAGAAAAATCTATATTCTCATCTTAAAACAGAAGCTCCATTTAAAGCATCATATGCTCTAAAGAGAGTTTGCCTCCAAACATGATCTTTTCCTTAGATCACAGTCTAGAAGACACACAATCCTGCTCAAACACATAAGATGTGAAGCTTGTTCATGAGCTGATCTTCCCACACTTCTTGCCTTTCCAGAAGAAGAATTTACAAAGCAGTGAACTATTTAGAAATTCCTAATTCCAAAAGAAAAATGTTAGGACATGAAATAATATGTAAACAATAGCCTGACAAAGTGGTGAAACACAAAGGAAGAAGGATCAATATAACCCTATTGGCAGAAATGCCAAACCTCCTTACAGAGACAAGAAACGATGGATTTCAATTTATTTCCTATTACTAAGTTCTTTAATTAGAATCAATTTAGTTTGTAACATCAAGAACTAATTTAACTGGCATAATCATCACTAAATGATGAAGGTTTTTAATTGAAAACTCTATATTATTCCTCACCACAGTATAAATGGGAGCTAGATTGATTAAACTATCTAAAAAATATTCGATGGAAGAAAGAATAAAAAACACCTTTGTCACTTGCTTGGAATGTTAACCAAGTACTTGTACATTTACTAGAGCATGAGAATCCTGTTTCAGTCCAAGAGGAATGACTCTTGTGGAAGAAAAGTAGCTGCTGAAAAGATTCAAACTTTCAGACTTCCCCTTTCCTTAGATACTGTCACAATGAAGACTAAAACGAAACCTATATTTTCTTTTGCAGACTCCTACCTCTAGTTAAAAGAGTTAAAATTGACAACACTGTACCCCAAATGTCTAGAAAAGCAATCACTTCAAAGAAAACTACCAAAAGTCATTATAGAATTCAAAAATGGGCAAATATATTCTATTTTTCCAAACATATTTAGCATCATTATTTTCAGCCAACTGTTTTTAAAGTGGCCACTGATTTTTCCTGCATATCCCAAGTTTTAATAACATTAACTGAAGATATTTCCTGCAGAACAGAAGAGAAATGCACATCAGGCAAAATAATTATCCATGGATGTGTAAATGCAGCAATAATCTCTAACCGTTAAAACCTGTATACCTCTTAAATTTGTATAATCTTTTAATTAATTAGAAAGTATTTCTATTACCTAGATATACACATCATACATCAAGCAGTAATCAAGGAGAAAGCACACTATATGACTGTTGAGGAAGTTGTTAAAATGCAAGAGTATTTTTAAATCTCCCAATAAATATAGGCTGAGTACAACTTTTGCAGTAAATAACTTCTTTTATTTTCTAGAAGAACACACACACATATAATTAAAGTAAAAATAGGGAGTTTTTATAGTAACACTAAAACTTCTGGTAAGCTCTTGACAGAAATACCACTAAAATAAGCTGTGTTGATTATAAGCTGCTGACACAAAATGTACACCAAGTACTTTCTCTTAAAATTCAAATACTTCACTGGACATTTGCAAAGGACTATCTTTATGGCTGACATTTTCTGATAGTCAAATATTACCTAAAAGAAGCAAAAATGAAATGTTACTGTAAAATTAAACAGAAAGGAAATAAATCAAAAAGAGTTCTGCTCAAACAGCTGTTACCAAAAGCTTGTGGAAATACACACACTGAAAAATTATATTAATAGCAGCTGCAGATGGTTTTAAAATCCATCCATCTATTACAGCTAAATGGGCTATGTAATATTGATGACAACAACAAACAGCAAAAAGTCACTAGAGTGACAGCAGCCTCCGCACAGCAGCAGCAGATCCTCAGAGAACAAAGCTCTGAATGGCTCATGGAAGTGAGTGGAACCACAGCTTGCTGGCATGAGCCTGAGTATTTGACCATGATTCTTTGGCCCATGCACTTCAGCCTTAGATGAGTTCAACTACATTCAGACAAGTAAAATAATTTATGAATATGGCTGGTATTGAAAACTTGTGTAGCTTCCAGTTCATGACCCTATCTTTACATCTCATAAATTGAGCATTATAAGAAATGAGGTAGCTACAAATTTCCATTCTTGTTCTCTGTGGAATTACTTGTAATTTATGTTATGATCCTTACAATATACGTAGTATAAAATAACATTTATGCTGTAAGTTATTCTAATGTCCTAAGAGGAGTAAAATGCCTAATTTTTACCACATTAAAAATTTCCTTTACCATAGTTTGGGGTTTGTCCAGTTTGGGGTTGGAAGAGACACATATGTTTGTTTTGGTGTTGGTTGTGATTTGGTTTTCTTTGTTTGGGTTTTTGTTGGTGGTGGTTTTTTCATTTTCAATCCTCAAACTAAAATTCACAGAAAAATTAGCTTAAGCAGACGTGCAGGTATTCCAATAAACCACTCCTGTGTCAAGGTTTGGGGAAAGAAACATAGCTGACTATTCCATTTGCAATCCTAGAAGCATATCAATATAATCATAGCTGCCTTCAGAATTTTATGACAGAAGATCTGCTAAGAAGACAAAGTTTAATATATATTACAAGCCAAACAGTCAGAAATTATTACCAGATTAAACTTATTAAAGGATAAAAGTCCCTGAACAAAACCAAGTTTTACGCCTCTACTTTTCAAAAGACTTAATTAAATATATAATTGATTCTCATTAGGGAGCTGTGGATAAAGAAAGAAATACCACATTTTTTTTATGAAAATACTTAGACTGCTGAAAACGAAAAAGCTAATTACCTGATAGATTTGCATTGTAAATGTCAGAGGCAAGCCATGACAACTGACACCTGAATCATATATCCTCGAGTTCTGGTTGCCAGAAACTCATTGCAAGATTTTGAGCGAGTCAGGACACGTGAATGTTTCATATTCCACATCTGCATTTGGGCTGGCTGAGAAATTTTATTTAGTTACTGTTTGCCCCACTGGTATTACAAGTAGGTGAAAATGCTTGCTGGACTACTGGATAATTTGCCAGATGAGAGGCTGATATAAGCTATTTTTTACAGCAGAACACTGAGTACCTGCAGTCCCTACTGCCACAGTGCTCTCCCATAAAGCAGATGAAAAAAACAGTTCATAAGTAAACAACTTAAAATATACAAAAGTTTTTAAGTGATTTCACTGTAATCATTGGTGTATTAGAAATGTCAAGGCAACCATAAATTCATGATAATTAGCCATCAAAACCAAACTAATTTAAATGCAGCTATTAAATGTTGGGAAAATTAATTAAGCTTAAATGCTAAATATTAAAACCTAAGTCTCTAATCGAGAAACAGAAATTTGGGTTTCAGTCTGTAAGCTTTGCAATAAGAAAGACAGAAATCAGGTTTTGTGAAGGTTTCAATTCCTGAAGAGCATGGCTCTATCTTGCTTCCTTGAATTTACTTTGAAAAAAAAAATGAAGGAATGGATGTAACATCCAGTGTCCTAAGATATTAAGACTAAATTCAATAAGTTGTGAAGGAGAATTATCTGGGCTCTAGTCCACATGATTTTTAAATGGGCCATCCATCAGTATAAACCTCTATGACTTGCAAGTTAAATGCTAGTTTATAAACAAGTTTCTTTCACAGACAATTTCTATTTACTGCTATGGTCAATTCTATTAAGAAATGTTATTGCTAAGAAGCAGACATTCATCAGCAACATGCAGCATTCTACAGCAAAGAACTTGATGTGATCGAAAACTTACTGTGCTTGAAAAGAAGCCATTTAACACTTTATGAAGGAGCAGATTTCCAGATTTAGAAAACTCCTACTTCAAAGTTATCCCGATTTTAAATCACCTTTTTTTCAGGATTTATCTTTATTCCACCTTGAACATTTTTTTGTTTGTTTGTTTTCAGCTTTAGCTAAGAACCTGCAGTGTAAGGACAGGTCGTTGTACAGGCTGATATGTCAGCTACATGTTTGAATAACCTAAAAAGCAGAGTGATCTTAAGCAATACTTTCCTGGTTACAAAAACCACTGTTTATTCTCTTAACTCAGTAGAAAAAAAGAGTTAGAGAACCCACAATGTATAAATTTTTTGAGGCAGAGACATATTTAGAGCTGTTGGACAGAGATTTGGTCCCTTAGAAGGGAAAATAAACACATAAATAAAATGAGGTTTCAGACTCATTGCTATCCTTTTCCTGGCACCAGAGTGTTTTACATAAATTTGCTCAATCATTTACTAAGTAGCTGAATAACACTTAATTAGACCATATAATATTACCTGTTCTTTAGGTTATGCATGTCCATAAATTAAGAAGTCCAACCTTAAACTGGTGCAAGTCAGCAGTTCTTCCCAATGCCCTTTTTGTACTCTTGTGAGAGCACAAAAGATCCTGGTGCAAGTGCATTGTTTCCTTTCATTGTACTCTTTGATCTGAGCTCTTTAATCTAAACTGAAAGAGGTAAACAGCATCTCACAAGATCTGACCTGAAATGTTTCCCTAATCTCCATCTATCCAGGAGCTTACTCATGCTATGAATGCTGATTTGAGTTAGACTTTTCCAGCACCAGGAAAGAGGGTCTAACCAAATTTGGCAATAATTTTAATAAGCATTACAGTTTAATTAGCCTATTGATTCTCACTTATAGCTCCACATGAGACCAAAACACACAATTAAGAAAGATACACAAAAGTCTTCTACCAAATGATTCATCATCACTCTCTAATGAGAATATTTTCAAAAATAACGTTTCAAAAGTTAAGCACATTTACCAGAAAATAATGACCACTCCTCCAAATCTTTATACTAATAATATGGGAACTAATATTGGAAGCAGGAAAGAAGAAATACATCTAGCTGTTATTGACCAAAAGCTATCTAGTTATCTTTGAAAAAATAGCATATTTATTATATTACCAAAACAAAGCTGGTTTAGCAAGGAACAGTCAGAAAATACATTGCACAGTAAGGGGAAGGATTTGTACTCTGGAGAAAGGCTCACAGAAAGGAGAGAGAGAAGAGAAATAATGAAAAAAAATTATACTGGAGAGGAAAATAGGATGGGAAGAAAACCACAGAAGAAGAAAAAACGTTGTTAAAAGAATTTGTGTTTAAGGTTAATATCACACATTTTTCTGGGTATACTTTAGCATAGTTTTCAGATTTGGGCTAATTTGCATAGGCTGGAAATGCAGAATTAAAGGTCTCCTCAGCACATTTTCTTTCAATCTCCCTCCCTGAGTACTTTGCCTCCCTAAGTACTCTGAATAAAACTGAAACAAATTCTTTGATGTGCAGGAGAGAAAATGCCAAAAGGTCAAGAGGCAGCTTCATTGTACCTACTTCAAAGAACACTATGTTTCTGTGTTTTCTTTTACAACATAATATTAATTTAATACTACATTTCTCTTTCAGAAATGGGCCATTCAGCATAATGACTGCAAAACATCTACTGAGTAATGGGAAAACATGCTGCTCTTAGTTCCTGTGTATTTACAAAACAATGTGAATCTATGACCCTTTATATCCAATATTCTGGACTACAAATTCTGTAAGGAACATGAAAAAAAGTGCTGAGAATATTTGACAAAAATCCAGGATATGTTTCAAAACCTTACACCCCATTCAGCAGATAAATTCATCACTATGTTCCATTATAAGCCTGAAAATCTGATACAGTGGCCTTCTCCATAAAGCCAGAATAAATAAATCCTTTATTGTGGATCTTTCCTGCCCTTCCTTCACCCCCAAATAATTGCTTTCTTTAATGCTCTCTTCACCACAAATAAATAGAGACTCAGCTTAAGCTGAAATAGAAGCCGAACATGGCTTGAATCTCTTTTTTTCCCCCCAGCTCATCCAGAGTTCCTGTGGTAGAGCCCATTAGCAGTGCATGAAAGCAGATAGCTCAAAGCCCACATAGTTATTCCTGGATTTAAATACAGATTGGAAATGAATGTCCTGTGGATAAATGTCTGTGAAAAACACAGAGGAGAATAAGTGCTTGGGAGATTAAGAGATTTACTGTAACCTCTGTGAAAGCTGAACATTTAAAGGGCAGAAATTCTTCATTTTTCAATCAGCAAATTTAAAGGGGCAGAGATTTATACATTATGTCTCAGCGACTAATTAAAACCCTCTGTATGTGTGCATATGTGCATGCATATACATTTTATAAATCAGTGGATGTATATTAACAACAGACTGTGGGATTATCCCGGTCAGCAACCTTAATAGAAATATTAGATTTCTTAATTTCTTTAAATGGCACTTAGGCTTAGGTTCTTAAAACCATTTCAGTTGGTAAAGACCTTTAAGATCATTGAGTCCAACAATTCTCTGTAATTGATCAAGATCTCTGGCTGAATTGAAGGCAAATAATTTCTTCTTATTACTAGAACAATAAAAAAAAAATCAGCTACTATATGGTTTTACAATTCTCCCCTCTTTCTGCTTGCTTGATCATTTTTATTACCTATTACTCATGGGAAACCTAAATGTAGACATGCTGAGGAACTGCTATGACAAACCTGCCAGATGTTATTGCCATTTTTCTCGCCCTATTCTTCCCTTTAAAGCAGGAAAATTGAAAGAACACAGAAGCTCAAGTGTCCAAATAACAAAGATTTGCTTCACACCAAAGGTTAAATATAATAGTCATATGCCTGAAAATCTTGCTGTCCAAATAAGATGAGGCCATGCACGGACAGTAGCATATACTGAATCCATACATTGAATGATTAACCCTGGTCATGCTTTGCTGTTTCTGAAATTATGAACATTCAGGAACTGCAATGCACAAACAAACCCCTGAAGTGGAAATGTGACTGCTGAATATTGCTCACTCTCCTGTTTTGCTTTAGTGCTATGCATCAGAAAGGGTATCCAGATCTAGGAGACTCTCAACATTCTCTATGACCAGAGTCACCAGCTTGCCTACCCTTCATCTGTCCCTGCCCTACACTGCTCCCTTTCAAACTGTAGCCAAGGGCAATATTCTCATAAATATCTTTGATACAGCAAATCCCTAAGGATTCTAGCAGTGGGATTCATGCAAAAAATAAACACAATCACATTCTTATGCATCTGATCTCACCTCCCAAAGGCATTTTAAAAATCACAGATCAAGCCCCCAAGCATTCACTCAGAAAAAACCCTTACAGAATTTGCCAGCAGCAGCTTCAAACACTGCCAGGTAAGTTAAATACCCACCAGGGCTTTTTTTACTAATTGCAAAGAGCCAAGGATGTTAGAATCTACTATACCTGTGGGAATATTAGGTCTCATATGGTAACAACGGCTGAACAATAAAAACTTGTTACTTTGATCTTGACAAAGAAGAAAAGGTATTAAAAAAATGCTGTAAACTTCTGAGCAGTTCTATAAACATCATGAAAATACAGCTGCCAACACTTTGAGTATTCATACAAGGAGTTTGTAATGAAGCTCAAAGGGAGCTTCTGAGGGAATTATTTCTTTGCAATTTAATTTGATACGAAGTTATGTCTGAATGCCAAGGTTCATCAACAAAGAAAAGCAGAGGAAAAATGGCTGTACATTACAAGGCGAATTCAGGAAAAAAAAAACAAAACAAACCCAAAGCCATTAACCTTAATTTTAATTTTTGATGCTACCAGCATTTTGTGCTGTTCATAGTATTATTCTAGGGTCTTCCTATTTCTTCTGCCTTACACAGTGAAAAGGGTAACAGAATCCCCATCCCAAAGACTGCCAACATAGCAAATATGATATTACCATATGGTATTAAAAAATTCCATACACATCATGATCTAATTAAACTAGTGATAGAAGAACAACTAATGATACTGCAACACAACAAATATGCTATGGGTCTTTTTACACTCTTAAGAGATTTTTCTTCTGGCAAAGTACAAAGAGTGAGGTATGTTTTATGTTTCCCTGTGAAAAATTCCAAGGCTCACTCACCCAAGGTCTTCTATGCAAGTAGACCTAGATTCCTCACAGGAAATGTGTGATTCATTGCTCAGTACTTCAGTGTTAAAAAAAATACATTAAATAAATTGGGATAAATCTTTCTTGTGCTGAGTCAGGTGGGAAGGCTGGTTTTGCATTGTGTTGTCTTGCTACCGTTTATATGGGGTAAAAATTACAGTGCAGAAATGTCTTTTCTTGAAACATAGTTTCAGTTACTTAGATTTTTTTTTTAACTTGTGTAGCACAGAAGCATCATTTTTAAAGTCTGGATTTAAAAAAAAAAAAAAAAAAAGGCAAAAAAGTAAAGTATCACTGAATCCAGAAAGTAGAGAAAGTAGACAATGTTTGAACTTTCAAGTCTTTAACCTGCTCAAAATCAAGCAGTCTTCAAATATGCATTTCACTAAAGATTTCCTCAGATAAGGACTATGAATTCTTTTCCCAGGGTTCCTTGAAGAAGAAGGAAGAAATGAGAGAGTGGCAGGTCTGGGGAGATTACTGCGTTTGTGCATATGCCTTTTGCTTTGTCAGCTTACAATGAAAGAACATTCCAACTTCTGCTGGGTAATTTACACCAACCTGCCAGTGTCTGGCAGGAGGAGCCCACCATCTGAGTAGGAAATGTATGCACCAGGCACTCAAATTAATGTGACATATGAATTCTATGGAAATCTATGCTAATTTCCTTACTGGCTTCAAGATGGTCAGGAAACAAAATATATTCTATGTTTTGTCAGGTTGTCAATTACTTCAACATGCAAGACAAACAGTTCCCTCCCATATTCCACTGCCATCCCCATAGTTGTTCATTTATTCATTGTAATAATTTCCTATATTTGTTTTTACCTCTGCTAGTTAATCCTAGTCTATAAAAATGAATTTTCATTACTAATTTTCTCATCAAATCAGGAAAAAGTACTGACCAACTCCATGCAAATCCTACTATCCCCTCATTAGTCAGTCTCCTCATGTCACAGCATAACTGCATTTCATTCTGTAAGTTTGTTCAGAGGTTCATGCTGCTGTTAACAGGGTGTTGTGAAGGGCATTTTACTACCAAAGAGAGCACTTCTCCACAGGAGCCAAGGCCTTCTAAAGTTTTCTGTGAGATTAAACAGTATGAGCCTAACCTCCTATATTGCTAGACCAATAACTGGTCGGGTAGGAAGCTGCTGCGGGCTGGATTAGTGCCCTTGGTATGGGCAATATGCTGTCTTTCCCATAGGGCTTCTTTGGGTCACAGTGGGTGTTTTTCAGCCTTACATAGTATGAAGAGAAAAAGAGACTTAGGCTCATTTTTACACCAAATAAACAAACTGAGTACATTTCAAAATCCTGCTGTTCTTTGTGTATATATTTCTGTCTGCACTGATTTGGTGAAATGCTTTATTATCAAAGGAATATAAAGGATGAAGCAGATATCATTTGTTTTCATCCCCTCCTTGTCTTTCTGAAGAAAATGTTCTATTAACTCACCAGCTCTGCCATTTTGTGTTTGCACATGCTGCTTCAGCCAGCACATTTGAGCATAACATCTAGAGCAGGTGAACTGCAGAGCATGGAGAGTTCTGTCAGAACACATTAGCCAGAAATCCTTTGGATAGCCACAAACAGTAAGTCAGGGTGACAAGTCTCTTGGTAACTTTGGGGACCAGATAAGGTTGAATACTCAAGCTTTCTGTGATGACACTTCATAAAATATCCAGTCAGTTAGCAAAAGAAGAAAGCAATATTATGAAGATCATTCTCCAAATAAATTTAAAATGAGTGGCTTGTTCTTTTCAAAAGAGAATACAAGTTTTTTATAAACAATATAGCAGGGATATCCTAACAGCACTGCATAGTAATGACACCACTCCATATTACATGAGGAAAAAAAAGAGTCTTGCATCTAGATATGATGATTCATTAACCCTATCAACAACGAATATAATTCTAGAGATCTGTCAGAAGTAATGCCTATTCTTGCTAAGTGTTGATTTATATCAGCTGTATCATAAAATGAATACTAATGTGTGAGGAGCTTTCTTTACTGAACAGAAGAACATAAACATTTAAGAAAGGAAAAACCTTACATCACACTGTGAAAGAGTAGGTCTTGTGGACTATAAAATTTGCATGTGAATAAAAATAATAAAAACTGAGTTAAAAGAAATGTAACTCATCTTTCTGGACCATTTGAAAAATTCTATTCCTGCTGAGGTTCACTTGAAATCATCATAAATAGGATTTCTGATTTGACAAAACAAACACATTTGGAAAATTCCTTTAAATAATAAGTTACTGTAACCCTTTAGAAAAAAAAAATTAAAAATCAATAATAAAAAAACCCCGCAAAACAACCAAACAGAAAAACCACTAATGACTACATTTTTCAAAGATTAAAAACTGACTGCTGACTACCATACAGGACTGAGCTAATCAGCAGATGGTGCACAAATGCACTCCCTATAAAGCACAGCACTGGAATTTTCTGCCAAACTAGCCAAGAGCTGACAAATTCCTATGCAGACTACAAATAAAGTGGGCTTTGTGGACATACATGTGTGTGCGTGAATAAATAATCACTGTACTCCAAAGCACACATGCTCAAAATTGGCCAGACCCTCTAGCCCTCTCATTATTGTGGTCAATGGGTTTTGTAGGACAGCCTGTATGCAAATATCAAAGGAAAAATAAAAAAAGCAGATTATTTCCCTTACAACAAATTTTGCAGGCATATAAAAGATTAAACTAACCTACACTACAAAATTTAGCCTGTACCAAGAGAAAAAGAAATATATAACATCCATGCAGTCTCACAGAGATAAAATTAGGAGTCAATCTGTTGAAATAAACTCATCTAGTTTGCAAAGAAATTAAAGCATTGGTAAAACAAAAATATTTCTTTCTTGAATAGTACTGAAACTTCTATGCCAGCTACAAGCTAATTTAGTTGTTCTTTCTCTAGCTGTAACATTATTTGCTTCCACAATCTTTTAATTTGGAGCAATCCTAAGACCAGAGAGGCTTGCCACTGTTCTTGAAAGGATTTATTTCACAGTAAAAAGTCTTCAAATAACAACATCACAATTCTGAATAACATGTACTCCTTAAAGCCTGACAGTTTCAGTATCTTTGCTTTGGTTTTCTAAAACATATTTCCTCTGGTTTTGACAATGGTCACTGGCATCAAAAGAGTCAGTGATAAAATCAAATACAATACAGTGTATTATTAGAGCAGTGATTTTTTCTTAAATATTTTAAGATTTTAAAACATTAGGAATACTCTTTTACTGATGTGTAAATAGAAAACCATGTTTCCCTTAGCATACAAAAATTAGTTTTCAATTAAGAATAATTTAATTTCATGATGAGATATGATTGGTCAGAAAATAAAACACCACACAAAACAAAAAAAAAAAAAAAACAATAAACAAATTCAATATCAATTACTGGATAATTTTTCTAAGGAGCTATTAGATCACTCCAGTGTTTACATGAGTCTACTGTTGAAATCCTCAATGGTTTAGGTTAAAAGCTAATTTATTTTAAGAAAAAAAGTTTGAAAGGTTATTAATATTGGCCTGCTATGAAGACCATATCATTGAACAAGATGTTCTTTACAGTATCCTGCAGCATCTGCTCTTCCCTCTGTCACCACTAAAGACAAAAATAAAGGTCTAAAACCAAGACCAATGTATGCTAGTAGCTTTGTTCCTAGATTTCCTCTTTTAGAGGACAAGAATTTTATTTTATAATCTCCAACTAGACAGACTGTAGCATGGATCAATAGCAGTCCTGAGTACATGCTACAGGCAATTTGATGAAAAAATAAAGGTAGGAAAAAAGGATTCAAAAGCTCATTTTACATCTCAGAGCCTTTCAAAGAATACAGAATTTACTGTATTTGTTTTACTTCTGCCATGTACTATCAGCATCCTGACATTCTGAGTGGATTTTTCTTGGTTATTTTTTCCTTTTTAAACACACAGCTATGAAGAAAAATCTAAGCCTTTTGCTATATATATATATATATCTTGGTCCTGCCTCATGTAAGTCAAGCAAGTAGGCCTCTGAACATTTAAAATTGAATATTTCCCAGTATTTTCTACAGAACCTTAGAAAAATTCAGGTGGAAAGGTATCTCTGGAATTTACTTAACCTCTTACACAAAGCAGAAATAATTTCAAGGTTAGATCAGGCTGAGCTCTTAAAATCTCCAGAGGATAATTTCCACTCCCACTCTGCTCAATTTATTCCTGTGCTTACCCACTTCCACACTGAAGTTCTGAATGCTTGTATCCACATATCTAACCAGAACTTTCCTTGCTGCAATTTGTGATGCTCCCCTCTTGCCCCTTCATGCACATCTATCTTCTACCTAAAAGCCCCTCAAGGAAATTGAAGACTGCAAAAGGATCCCCCCACGAGCCCTTCTTTTCTTCCCAGTAAATAAAATCAGCCTTGTCAAGCTCTCTTGGTGAGTCTCATGCTCAGGTAACCTGACTATCCTGTTGATGCTCTTCCACAGCCACTCCCTTACAAGGATGTCTCTTTTGCACTGGGGGCTCAAACCTGGGCACAGTACTGTCCCAGTGTGTAGCTCATGATTCCCATTTGACTTTTTGTCCACAAAGACACCAAAGTCTTTTTTTCATAAAATTGCCATATCAAACATGGGGAAAATGGAGCTAAGTAGAGAGAGTCAGAACTATGGTCATGTAATCATTGGTTTTCTTCAGTTTGATGACCAAATCTAATAAATAAATAAATAAATAAAAAACATGCCATACTAATAATTTAAAAATAAGGTGCAAATCAAAACAACAACCCATAAAAAACTAGGACATTATCAGAATAGATACGACCATGGACTAAGAAAAGATCAAAATTTTATTGTGCTTACCAAGTGGAAAAAACATCCATTCACAATGCAACTTGTCAAGGTTCAAAATTCTGCTGAGTTTGAGAACAGGAATGAAAGTGAAAGGAGGAAATTTTTACTCACTTTTAAACAATATTTTCACCTATTTTGGGATGGAATGAGAATTAATCAAAGGAAGGAATGGAGTTCTCCTGGACAAAAAAGGGACAGACGAGTAGCTAAGTGTTCCCAAATGGGACAGGTTCAACAGAAGAAAACTCCATTTCTGAATAATCTTTAATAAAATTACTAACCAAATGGAGTTAAAAATACCAAAGTGAATAATTTTTACATTTCTAGTTTTCCTTTCACTGTACTTCACAAGGAGTGAAATTGCTTAAAGATCACAAAATGTATGATCCCAAAATTTTTCTTCATTAACTTTCTTTTTTCTTCTACAATATTTTAGAATTCAGCACAGAGGGAGACTGTCAGGATTTGGGTTCCTATCTAATAGCCATTATGCTGCTAAAGCCTATAAAAAAGAAACATTCAATATTGCTTTTATAATCAAAAAGTTGTTATATTCTGTATAATAAATTATACATCATCCTCACCAGGGAGGGCTTGCATTTAAAAACATATTATCCTGACAAAGTTTCTAGAGGAGTATTTTAAAAATCTGAACTTTTATTGCAGAACAAAGTATTACCAAACAGTAAGGTAGCTGCTTTGCTTACAATTAATGTATCTTTCCCACTCTCTGATTTCATATTTATGGAAAAACTGAGGGGAAATCTTGATTATGTCTATATACCTATAATCCTGTCTGCATGAGGGCTCCAGCTAGGCTAACCTATAGGTTACAAAGGAAAGACATCACACAGATTAACTCGCTCCCAAGTAGCAGAATGTAGATTAGAATTAATGTTTCCTTGATGATTTGTACTGAGCCACCATAGCTATCATTAATTCATCTCCTGAATAGAGCAAGGAACTTGCCTCCTTCTCTTGAAATCAACAGGTTTCTGAGTTAATTTCACTGGCCCTGATCACAAATCTCTGTTCTTGAGATATGTTTCCCCTACTGAGAAACATGTTAGAGGATAAGAGGTTAACTAAAGATTTCAGTGACGTGACTGTCAGGAAGACAGTGGATTTTGAATCAGAGGGGAAAAAAAAAAAACATGAATAATTAAAAGTCAGCACTAGTGAAATTTGTCTCACATTTGATATTTTTGGGTTTCTTTTTCTTCTAATCAGACATAGCTCAAAAATTCTGCATGAATCCTGTGATATCCTAAAATATTTAAAAATCAATGCTACATGAGACATACAAAATTATAATTGTATAGATTCATTGAAGATTACAGACCTATATTTGAAGTAAGAAAGCAACTGAATATGGGAAAAGCTAGCTCTTAGGAAATTAATACCAGGAGGTGTTGATAAACTTTGTGCGTTGTCATGACGCATAGAAGATCTGTTGCTTACCAGATGCCAGTGCGGGGAAAAAAAACCCCATCATATTAAAAGAAGACAAGTTACTGAGAAGGTCTGGATGGAAGCCATGGTCATCATCATCTATATTGGACCTAGTGATATAACCAGAACTAAATGGAGTGCCTGCAAAACAGGTTTCAACAGTTTGTATGTCTGAGATCAAATGCCAGTGTTCTCAGAAATGAGAATGGTGCCACACTCAGGGAGAAGCAAAGAATGGCAGACCAACACCTCACACAGTCCAGAAACAACACAAATCTCAGAGTAAATTAGCTTTATCCAGCTAATTTAGCACTGATTATCAATATTCCTGCTACAGTTAAAACATGAAGATATTACTTGCCTAAAACAGTATTAACTTTTAAGTGGAGAGAAAAACTGGTTCAGATAAATAGGTTATATGGTAGGTCCTAGCCTAAAAAAAAACCAAAAAGTTATTTGAAAGATGCTACCTTGATGCTAATTAGAATTTCAAAGAGAAAGATGTCCCATTTTTCTCAAGTGTATTTTAGACACAAATTTGAGGACCTAAAGGGCAGTTATTTTTCAATATGGAAGAGAGTTGCACACCTAGGAGCAGCACGAAGGCCTGAAAACATGAGGTTATAAATGTCTAAAAAGGACAAGCAAACTGTGACAGGACAATATTTCGAATATGCAGAGTAAGATCTGTAAGCATGGAAGATTAAATGTAGCAAGCAGGCACACAGTGGATGAAGATTTTCACTCTCTAAGCTGTACATAACAGCGGCTTTTGTGTGCTGTTGAGGACACCTCTAAGTACTCCATCCTCTGGGCCTTCACACAGCTCTCAAAGACCCTCTCCAGGTGTGCTAAAAGGCAGCAAAGAAGGACCCACTTCTAAACTTATTTCAGCTGCCACTGTTGAATTTCTCTTGGACAAACATCCACATCCTTTAGCTGAAGGCAATTTACTAAGCATCTTGCATCGAGATGGTAAAAAGGAGAGCACTCTACACAGCAGGGTGCAGTGAAAGAGAATCTGTGCAGTCTTATATTCAGGTAGAAAATTGAATTCTTTGTAACTTTTTGTATTTGCAGTTAGAGGCTCGTTTAGACCTTGGGTAGATGTTCTTTATGGTTGAGATTCTCCACAGTCCTTAAACAGTTTGATTGATAATAAGCTGTTACAGCATGTTTTATTCATTTATCACCTAAGACAGTCAAAAAGAAAGGAATTTGCTAGCTGAGACCAGAACTATACTTTAACAAAAAACATAAGCAGATCCTTAAGTACACTTGATGAACAACAAGGAACTTCAAAAATACTTTAAGTATATTTAGATATAAATTTATACTAATTCCTCAACTTCTGAAGAATTATCCATAATTAAAAATCACAGTTATATAGGCTTCTATACTTTTAAAAATTTTTGGCATGCTATTCATGGACCAATTTCCAGACACACCACATGAAAAATTATTTAACTCTTATGAAGTTTTCCCCCCAAATCCAAAAGAATGTTTTATCTATGTGACTGCATGCCATTATTGAAGTTATTCCGGGTGCACTCTATAAACTTTCCCCACAGCCTTCCCACAACTTTTTAAAGTGCCAACTTTAGCTGTGACTGACCTGTATTAAAATTAAGCAATATCCATTTGCATTTATTTGTAATAGCAGACAGCTAACTACAGCAAGTCCAGATGGATATCTGCACACATGTAAAGAGTTTGTCTACATTTACTATCCATTCATCCTTTTTGTACACTCACAAAGCCAAGTAGATCCTATGATGCTTATTAGAGGAAATATCAACATCATGCATGTGGCTAATGTGAGCTGGCTCTTTAGATTCTTTTATTCACCTTGTGATAAAACCTTGTGGTGAGCTATGACATCCTATATGGTGATATTACCTTTCTGAATAAAATAAAAAAGATTCTGCAAATACAAGTGGTGGCTTAAAAGCATGCCTTGCTTGCAAAAGTGCTCTTGAAAGCAGAAACTGTTAATAGATCACTAACTGAAATAGGAACATGATGAAAACAGACAAGTGCTTTGAAAAAAGGAGGAAGATTTACATTTGAAAGCAATGGAAGTGACAACACACTGCCCTTAGCCAGCCCTACTTGTTCAGAAATCTCCAGCTTTGACATTTGGGAGGTATTACAAATACCCAGAAGGAACCTGCTGCGATGCTTTGCCAGATAATGGCATCTATGACCCACAAACTAGAAGCTTAAAACCAGAGAAAAATACATATTGGATTTACTGTTAACTGGCTGTGAAGCTCTGCCTCAGAATAGGACATTTTAAAAAAAAGTTTGCTAGATATGTGACTTCCAGGGACATATCAAGCTGATGTGACAATTCTTACTTAACAGAAAATTAATGGAAAATCACCTGTTCTGAAAGAAAATACACTTTGCCTGAAGATTTCCTCTTTTCTCCAATGTCCCATCCAATCCTATACCTCTGAAAGAAGGGCTAACACAATAAAAAGAGCAGATGACACCACTTCCCTGAAAGCCCTAACTTGGTGGTTTACCACCTAAAAGTAAGGATGCGTCTACCCCAAAGCCATCAGTTTTCATGATCACAAAACATGCCAGCAGAAGTGTAAAATGCAAGAAAGAGCAGCACCAAGACAGAAAATAAACAGCAACACAAAAGTGCAAGGACAGAAACTCTGTAAGCAGTTTGGATAAATCACCTGGATTTCCTACCTGCAGATTAGTAAAAAGTAAGGATTTAGATGGAAGAGAAAAGTTGCAAAAGATTAAACATTTTCTCTGACCAGTGTGCAAAAAAATTTATTGTGTAGATTTAAGGAAACTAACATCTCAAGAGTTGTTGCAGGAAACTACATGCAACTAATGAACGAGGTTGAAAAAAGAATAAAATGTGGGAAATAAATATTCCTTTTTAAACATTCTTTTATATTTCATAATACTCATTACCATACCAATCAAATTTTTTATTCATTCTAAAGTAATATTAAGTGTTGAATTAAGGGATTTTTTTTTAATTAGCAAGGGGAAAAAATATACTCAATTCTGATATTTTTTGCTTCTTTTTTTTCATGTACTCAGTGTCCTTGTTGGCACTGCAATAAAATTTTACTTTAATGAAATTTTAGTAAAAAAAAGTTGCAGTTGGGTTTAGTTTTAAAGATAGTAAATAAAACATGGTAAATTGGATAGTCTTTGGTCTGGGTTACGAATTTAGAGAGCTAGATAAATAAACTACCACCAAATGCCTCACTGCCTCCTATGTTTCAAAAGAATAATGGTTCAGATATCAGTTTTAAAATGTAAGGAATTCTATTAATTTTGTGACACTGCTCACCTCCTTCATTATTTTCCCACTTGCTCTCTAATGTATTGTAGGAAGTATTGCAGAGGAAAACAATTTTAGGTTTTTTCTTAACTATGCCTCATTCACTCCTTCTGATTCAGCAGTTTACACAAAAGAATGCACAGAAGAAATTCTGGTTTACATGAAATTTTAGAAAAATCACCTTTCTCACTGGTGCTGCTATAAATTTGCATGCACAGTTATTCTTCCATTCTGTCAGTAGGAATGTGAGTTTTGCTCCTGCCCATTAGAATAAGCAATTTCCCACAAGAGGTCACCTCTTCCCACAGTGTCCAGGTGGGTTTTATGAGAAGTGGTGCAATGGCAGCAGACCAGATAAGAACTGCATCTTGCCTCCTATTAAGCCCAAAGCATACTCAAAATCTCCACTGACTTTCTTGTCAACTTTCCACTGCATGCATGAGAACAAAAAGGCAAAAAAATCACCAGTAAGAATATTTTCTAGGGTGTAATGAGGAAAGTGTGAGAAGTCTTTTTAGAAGACATAAAAGGCAATTATTAGGAGGAAGGTACACAAAAAATTGTGCTGCTCCCAAGCACATACGGTTCAGTAACAGAAGTGCTGATGTCTCACTATGTCCTGTTAAGTCATCACAAACCACTGTACCAGGCAATGACACAAGAAACATTGGGTTCACATCCCTTTTGTGGCTGAACAGTGTGCTGCTCTGAGGTTGCTCTGCCCCAGGAAGCAATCACGTGGGTATTGTACGGCAAAGCTGCCAAACAGACACATAAGCAACTAAGAAAAAACTTTCCAGAGTATACCTGGTTATTCAAATGAAGTCCAGATACCAAAAGAGCAGCAAAGAAACTTTTAACCCTACAATGCACATTCTTTACTGATTATAGATTTGCAGATATTGACAGGCTTTGGGCACAAGCAACTTACCTTATAAAATTAGGCAGAGATATTCAAGTATAGTAAATGTTCTGTTATTCACATCCAACAGACAAAAGCTACTTCACACAGCTAGAAGTTGATGACTGTAGCATGACAACTCTAATTATACAGTCAAATGCTAATACAGCTGAACCCTACCTCTGTTCAGCAGTCCATTGCAAATTATTTTGGAACAAGACATGGGCTTTTGTTTCATATTAATCAATCCTCCCTTTCTATTATCCCTTCATGATACAGAACACACAAATCTATCCTGCCTCGAGGGAATAATTTGGAGATGAAACAAAATGAGAAATCAGAAGTCCAATATTTTTCCCAACCTTTCCATGCATGTTAGTTCCAAGTGAGCATCCAGCATTGGAAAGGCCTATTGAACAGAGTACAGTTCATGAAATATTGTATTTAGAAATTAAGTTTCCTTGTGCATAGTACAGATATTTCACTCATATGCTGACACATAATGAGTAACTATCATGACCAAACCTTAGAAGATAATGCATAAAGCAGAACATTTACATACTTTTAATTTACAGCAGAATTTAGTCTCTAGAATTATTATGTCACTAATGTGGACATCAAGCATTAACAGCTGTCTTTTGTGACAATCAGACTTCCACACAAGAGATACCATTCTCTTAAATAAAGTATCCTTCTGACATACATTGATAAAACAATGTGCATGTGCAACAGTTACATCAATGACCTTCAGAAAGCACCATTTGCATGTACATGATAAACTGCAATGGTCAAGTCATAATTTGTTTTGTCATGGTCATGTGTCTCTTGAGCTTGCTGGGGTCTCATCAATGAAACCATCATTTGTCAGAAAAACACTGCCCATATTTCATATATACTAGTTACAACAAAACCCATTATGGTAAAAGGACTCTCATGTTCTGATTTCTACTCATCTTAGAAAAGGCATCTCAAAGTCTATTCAAAATCTCTACTCAAATTCAAATACTCAATTCTAATTCAGTTCTAACTTCTAGCAAGAACATTTTATACCAATCTCTCAAATTTATAACACTCTGTTGAGGAGAACTGAACATGTGAAAAATCCCTTCCTTATACTCTATCATACATTGTTTTCTTAAAGTGCTTAAAAGTGCTACTTTTGATGATATTCAAAGATCTGCCGTATTTGAAAATCCTTAAAGTTTCACATAAACCCCGAAAATAATTGTGCTTTGAAAAAAAGAACTAGATAGTCAGTCGCCTATTTTTTTGACTACAAATGGATGCAGCTACACACAACATAGGATACTTTTAAGGAGGAAATAGGAAATATGCTGCTATACTGCTAGTTTGAGCCTCTCCAGAATATAAATGTTGAACCATGACTGAAGCTCTTTGATACTAATTTCAGCATTGCTTAATTACTAATTCTTTCATTATCATGGATTAAAGTGGAAAAATGAACAGCAGAAAAAATATTTCTATCATTAGCAAAATTGTTGTGCTAATAATAACAATAAAAATTCCTCCTTAACCAAAGATAGCAATAAATTACACTGTGTTTATTTGGTTTTATAGAGAATGCATTTGTGGATAAGCACATTTCACCTTTAATCAGTTAGGAAATCAGTCTTTCTTTATGCATTTCCACAGCTCCTTCTAATGGTAGTAGCATTTTTTTCTAAGCCTGAACTCTGAACATTGTCAAATGCTACTGTTCCACCTGCCACTTAAAGACCAAGTGTATTGTTGAATATTATGGGGGCGTTATTTGTTTTATTGTTGTGTTTTACAGAAATGAGCCACGTCTCATACACAGAAAAGCATTCACATCCAACATACTTAGGCAAAATATCAATGTTATTACCCACCCTAAAGTGGGAACAAAGCAGAGACTATTAAAATACTAATATGAAAGTCTATCTAAGGATTATTGTTTTGCATATCCTTCTGCAGGTGGGTCAGAAAGCAGCTCAAGGCACAGAATAGTAATCAACATGCATGATATGGAGCAAGAAAGTCTGAAAGTCCTAAGTACAACATATTAAGACAATTATTTCTCTGACTGACACAGTACACAGAAGCAGATAGAACAATGAAGTATAACTCTATACATGGTACAGCAAAGTTCAGTACTACCTGTCGTTAAATTGAGAAAACTGTAACATTGTAATTTGTTTTTTCTTGTAAGGGACCATCATTTGCCTCTATTAACTAATCTGCCTTAGTACAAAAAGCCACAAGTGGGTTTTTCTGTAGGGATCACAATTCACTCTGATGTTTGAAGAGTATGTTGCCTACTACAAAATACTTTGCCCAAAGCTGTTGATGAAATCAATTAAAGTCAAAATAAGTTTTGTTCCATCTCTGCTTCACTTCAGCCATGATCTTTAAACAAACTTATGCTAGCTGTGGGTAGAACCTGGAATAAGCAAGCTAAAGCAAAAGGAGTTTGGGAATGTATTTCTGTGTAATGTAGTTGTATTTCAATTTATTTCACAACCATCTTACATTCATTAAAAGCAAGCACACCCGTAACCTTTCTAGTTAGAAAGAAATCCTTCTAGAAGGATAACCTTTCTAGTAAGCTGTGAAATATGGAACATCACTGATTATGCTGAAAACCATCAAAATGCAAATGAAATAAGAAAGAATCTGAATCAACATCACTATGTAAACAAAATATAAAATGAAAACACTTGTAATAACAAAGATGGTGTATGTTTAGCTATTTGCCAGATGCTCATGCTAGGGATAACCTCAAGCACTGTGAAGTCACCAAAAGCCTTTGCTTTAACTTCAAAGTATTTGTTGTCTGAATAAAACAAAGTTTATATTCATATATATCAACATGGTGCACATTGCTGCAATTCTCAGATCAAAACATGGCAAAGATCTATATATTATAATGCTTACCATTATCACTTTTGAGATTTCCATTGCTGAGCTGTTTCAACCTCTTCTGATGGGATTTGCCGTTGTAGTGGATTTGTGCCTGAGCAGCAGAGTTTAGCTGAATGTTACAGACATTACACAAAGTGAAATTGGTGTGTTTCTTCTCCCTCTCCTTCTTTTCTTCAGTGCCATCAGGTGCTAATTCTTTCTCACCTTCCCTGTCTGGGAGAGATGTGAAATCTGAATTGTATGACTGGTTATCAACTGGTAAATCGGGGCTCCAGGGCTTCTTCATATTTTCTGAGAAGAAAAAAAACACATGAGAGAAAATTGATGAGAACACAAAATAATATAGGTGAGATAGCAACATCTGCAAACCACTAATTTTTTTTTTTTTTTGCATTTTAACATTGTATTTCCACTCAAATATTTTCCTTTCTGTTCGAGTTTTTCAGTTCTTCTGTGTAACCTAACTTCACCAAGTGCCCAAAGCTGAGCCCATCAGATGTTGATGTGGCACCTCCTGTGACAGCTTATCTAAGAAAGGGTAAAAACACTGCAGGAGCTGAGAAAAAAGTGTGAGAAAAAACAGCCCTTCAGTCAATGGAAAAAAGGGGGGGACTAACAAAAGAACCTCCCCCCCTTATATATTAGTTCAAGAAGCTTAAATGCACAGACCTCATCCTTGAATTTATTAAATATTTAGCAACCCCAGTCATCCTCCCCCCACTTCCTGCAATTGCTTTCAAGCCTAATAACTTCATAACTTTATCATTTAGAGTAGTTCAAAGACAAATAAACATGTTATTAGTTTCTTATCCACCCAGGATTATAACTGAAGGATATTAACCTTAGACTCAGCTAATACCAGACAGCAACAACTACAGAAATGAGAAGACAATCCTATCTGCAGAACTTCAAGTGAAACCAATGCAACCATGAACTTCCATGACTAAAACTGAGCAGAAATGGCACAGGTGAAGAACTGCTCTGAGCACTGAAAACCTAATTTACTGCTCAAGAAATGCAAAATGTTATACCAACTTAGCATTTTGATGAGATCTTTATATACCATATAAATCTTTAAAGTGCTTGTTCACCCAGACTTAGTGAATAAATGAAGGTCTAGACAAAGAATCAAATCTGTACTTTGAGTGACAAAATTACTGCAGCCTTAAATACGATGATACTATTTGGTCTCTAATTGACAAATCAATCAACCTAATGACAAACAAAAAAAGCAGCTACACAAGAAAATGGGTCTTTAATGCCAGATCCAGAAAAGTTTCAGTGTCTAAAATAAATCTAAGCAAATCTCCAGATTTGGGTCTGATTACAACAAAATGCTGTAAATCATTCTTCAGATAGTTTCAAATGTCTTAAAATGTCATCGGCTTAACTTTTTTGCTAGATCTCCCAAGACTTTAAAGACAATTATTGCCTTCAAATCAAATTGCAAAGACAAATTTATCTAAAGAAGCAAATCTAAAGTCTATCAATACTCAAATCAGTTTCAATCTCAGTTTTCAGATTTGCTTGCTGTGTAATTAGCATTATGTTCTTTTTAAACCCCATTTCATTCAAGTACAGACTCAAGCCTGAGAGGACCTCTGCACTTGCTGTAGATTTAAACTTCACTCAACTAGATCTGTCAGTGTTATTTCAGCTTCTGTGTACAGTCAACTCTTATCTAGGATTGTAGCTGTGGAAAGCAGGAGATGAGAAAGAAGGCTAAACAATTCATTCTAAAGCAAAATACATTGCAAGACTGTTGAAGCTTAGAAGAAAACCTGACGTTTTTCAATAGCAGACCTGATGGAAGGAGGAGGTATCTCCTGAGGAAGAAGCATAAATGTATCGACCTCAGCCCTTCTGGAGTCTGCTAGAAATACTGTTCACTCCAAAGATTCATCTGTCTAAAATATTTTTAAATTAGTAAATCTAGTCTTAAATCAAAGCAGTATAAGGATTAAAATGCTATCACAATGGAACTAGTTTTACCGAATTGGTCTAGATGCCAGTAACAGTTCAGTAATCCCACTTTATATACATGTTGTACATGAACATATATGTATATAATCTATTGCATTGAAAGCGTTCCCCACTAGAGAGCAGTATGAATTTAAAATTACAAGAACAGTATATCTCTAGACCTATAGTGCTAACCATATAAGCATATGATTTCTGTAACAAAACAGATTTTTCAACCAAGATATAAAACTTTGTAAGCAAATATGATCTAGTAAATTAAACATTGTATGCTATGTGTAAGCACGTCTCATTCTTTTTGAAATATTTACACATATTAGACGGCAGCCTAATAAAATGTATTAGCATGTTATTACATCTTTCTAATATTCCAGTCAAAACAGTCTAATCCATGAAAATCGTGTTTTTGGCATATATGTCTTACATTATAATTTCATTCCAGAAAGCAAAGTTACAAAATACATGCTCAATAGCGGCACAATGAAATAATAAGGGAACATCTACCTTGGAAATAAGTGATTTGTACATCTACCATGTGCTTTCCTTAGAAAAGCATGTGACATCATTAGAACTGCAATATATTTTTGTGTATGTCCATGTCACTCTCAAATCTGGAGGAAAGGGATAATTTTTAACTGGAGTTTAGGTAACAACTGGGAAAACCGAAGTTTCAGAAACATATATTACACTACAGTCCATCACCATTTTCTTTACAGATACACAGTGATTTCTGAATATATAATGGCAATACTAAAATAATAAAGTGACATACTACAAATCTGTGCAAATCACTTGCTGTAAAGCCAGCATTACATTGCAGTACTCAAAATGTTTAATTTAAGAAAAAAATTGAAAATGTGAAAAATTTCTTTTTAAAAACAGGAAGTTTCTGATTAAAACATTCTGAGTCATTCTTATTCAATATTTTTTAATGGACAAGTAAATAAAGATAGCAGGTGATGAAGAAGAGGGAGATATTTGAGAATTATTTGCTGACATGCTTTAAAAATACAATTTACCACTTTAAACAGTATTTTTAAAGAAACAGGAAAAAATCACTTACTTAAAAATCTTGTAAATATCCGTCAGTGTTTAAATCAACACACATGCAGTTTAACTCATGAAAGCAACAGGCTTTTAGCTCATGCATGCATCATTGCATATTCCTGGAGCAAAAATATTTAGGCAGCAATTTTGGTTGGTGAGGAAAAGAATGCTTAGTTCATCCTATTAGAAAATTACATGGAATACTGTTAGAAAAACTTAACTTTAAAAGCAATTTTTAATTGTTATCAGTGTCTTATTGGCTTGATAATACATAGATAGGCTTTAAATGAAAATCCTCTTTCACTGTCATCATATTGTAGAGTTCATATACTGGTTACATATCTTTTGAAGGTATCAGTTTTGCAGAGAACTATTTTTTCCCCATAAAGGAAAGCTAGCTTCTCAATTTTAGGGGCCTTAATGAAGCCTGCAGAGCACTAGAAATGAGTGAACTAGGCAACCAAGATCTCAAAATTTCATGCCAATTTAAACAGCACTCTGGATAAATGCTTACATTTATTTTCCCTGGGGCTCTGAACTCAATTTTGGCTCACTGATGCTTACCAGTAAAATGAACTTTGCATGACATTATAGCCTTGTGAAGTAGAAAACTGTCCCATATGGAAAACCAGCATAACTACAGTTTGTAGTGTTTGCTGGCTGAGATAACTTAGCTACTTCCTGGGGATTTCCCTTCTTAAATGTGCTTGAAAGGGATTAGAAATCTCATGCTTCCCTGAAACAATCTTTACCTTCTCAGCTGCAAGCCAATGGCATACTTGCTATTCAAGAAAATTGAAATGAAATTTTACTCTTTTGTACTACAACTAATTGTTCTGTTTCCAGACCATCTTATCACCATAGAACTGTATCAACCACTGTGACTTTGGCTCTGTGTACATAATACTCAAACATGCTGGGTACACTCAAGAGGCCAACAGAGTACCTGAATCCCAGAGACCGCTGTGTACCTAAGTCTATTGTATTCAATGCAGACCTCTTGCCACTGATGAATGACCCAGCTCAGCCTGGAAAAGAGGAGGCTTCAGGGTGACCTTAGAGAAAACTTCCAGTACCTGAAGGGGCCTACAAGAAGGTTGAAGAGGGACTTTTCACAAGGGCCTATAGTGATAGGACAAGAAGAATGGCCTCAAGGTGAAGGAGGATCGTGTTTAGATTAGACATTAGGGGGAAAAGCTCCTCATTGTAAGTGTGGTGAGGCACTGGAACAGGTTACCCAGAGAAGTAGTGGACTCCCCATCCCTGGACAAGTTCAAGCCCAAATTGGATGGAGCTTTGCATAATTTGGCCTAGTGGAAGGTTGCCTTCCTATGGCAGGATAGATGGAACTAGGTGATCTTTAAGGTCCCTTCCAACCCTAACCATCCTATAATTCTGTACATCTTAAACCATATCTCCTTGTCTACTTCCCAACAGGTTGCTACAATAAATATATTCCTGCAATAGCTGAAGGATAGAAAAGATGGACAGGGCATTAAGGACAAAGTCCACTAATTACAACATTCAGGGATTTCTAATACTTATTTTCAAAACTGTGAAAGACATTAAAGTAGCAATCATGAAATATGCAGATGTTTGCATCTCAGTTACTCATTCCCAGACACCTTAAATTTCACCAAGAAGGCCTATGGAGAGTCATCTCACTATGAAGCAGACTAAAGCATAAACTCAGAAACAAAACCAGGAGTTTTGTTGTCAGGAAAAAGTATTTCTCTTCATTTGCAGATGTCTATGCTGTAGATCTCAAGTTAGATGGGATGAATCTTGCTCTGCCTGTGATAACATCTCTCCAAACATTAAAAGGACTGAACTTTCACAGGTAATAATACTCATTTTCTGAGATATCAACAGATAACAAATATTGAGAGATACCAGCTGCTTTCAAGAAACTGTTGTTAATGCAATATTTAAAAAAAAAGAAAAATAATAAAAAAGAAAAAAAAAGAGAGAGATTGATAACTTATCAATATCCCCACCTTGTCAGTTTTCACATATTTGGAGGATGTTACTGGCATGCTACACAAAAGGACCCCTGGTAATAACTGAAATCTTCTTGTCTTTTTAAACTTCATAAATTTGTTGCTCTTTCAGGTACAGGACATCACCAGTTGACGTAAGTCACTGTAGCGCAGTGACTTTGGCAACAGGCTTTTAAGAATCTTCTTCACACTGTGAGTGAAACTATGTGCCAGGACCCTTCCCAAAATTGGTATCTCCATGCTGACTTTTTCCTATTTATGTTATGCTCCTACACATTAGGTACCTGTGATGCCTTCACCAAAAAGCCCATGAGTGCTAACTTGCCTTTGCAACCTTTAATTGAGCTCACTGAAAAAAATACTAGCTCTGGAAATGTATTCCTGGGAGAAGCCTAAAATGATCATATTGCCATCTATTTTAAACATGGATGGTGGGGGCAGGGCAGCCTGGGGGAAGGTTCAGGAATACAAATATAAAATATCCTTTGCTTCTTCCACCCCCCATTATCACTGGATGATCCCAACACTGCAGCTTTCTGGTTTTGGTCGTGGTTGCACCTGCTCCTGGTTAAAAGCCCAGAGTGATTTAGGTCATGAACAGCCTATTTTGCACATTCACGGCTGTGGCAGAACAAACACACAAGGAAAAGGACTAAGCAGCAAATTGGTGAAAGGTCACTCACGGTGAAAGCACTGCAGCTGTGAAACACAGATCCCTCCCAAATGACCTGAGTAACCTTCAGGATATGCTGCAGGACTCATCTGTTTTCTCTAGATGGATGGATGGATGGATGGATGGATGGATGGATGGATGGATGGATAAGTGAACATCATTTCAGTGGAAGAGCTACTGTGGAACGGGAATCTACTGGGATCTGAAATGCTTTTTAGAAACCAATCAATTTTTTTTTCTGAGCCTTTCAGATTAAATTTAAATACCAAATAGCGCATAATACAATAAAATTTGATGTGAAAATCTGGAAAATATATGCATTAAGTAACTTTACACTGTAGGAAGGCTTTTCTACTATGAGTTTTTGTAGCAAGAATAATCACTTGCTTCTAAAAATCGAGGAAGAGTTTGTCAGGTCATACATCCAAGAGCTAAATTACTAGTCAGCAATAAAACTGTAGATAAAACTCAGTATCTCTTCTTGCCGTGTGCCTATTACAGCTCAGATCAAATCACACAGTTGAAGCCAATATTTACCAAATTTTCTCTTTAAAAATTCCACACAAAACAGAGCAAAAGAAGCATCTTAGCCGGGGGGGAAGGTAAAGTCAGGGAGAGAAACATCTTATTTTCATGCTTATTGTTTCTCTCTATCCTACCAGCTCCTCCCAGTCTGGGCACTGCTGCTAGCTTCTACACCATTTCAATTATCCATGGGAATAATAAGAAGATCATAATCATCTCAGGTGTTTTTGTGAAGTCTAAGAGGAAAATAGGCTCTTAAGCAAAAACTGCATCAAGCAAAAGAAATAAAGACAGGTTTTCCACCCATGTTTATTGTTCAGGGGGAATGAGGCAAAATGAGATTGACATTATTTGGGGTTGGAGGGCCTTATAATTTTATGTCTCTGTCCTAGGACTCCTCCCAAGAAAAGCATCTCTGCAAACTGAACCCTATAAGAATAAATACTTACGCATTTGAAATAGGCCCATTGTATATTTGCATACCTTAAGAAATAGCACAGAAAATAAAAGCCTGGGCTTTTATTTTGCTTGGCTGGGAGAGCACTTAAATCTTTCAAGAAAGGCTGCATTTCAATAGTGCAGCAAAGGAACAAACCCCAGCCTCTCTCTCATCATAGCCACATGCACTGAGAGATCCTAAAGGAACTTATAGATGGACTAAACAGAAAAAGTTCACCATTTCTTGGTTCAGCAGTTTCCTTGTGCCAGAAGCAACCAACAGACATCTCATAGTCTCAAAATATACTGCAGTCAGTTTTTTAATTGAGTTCTATAAAAAGAGCTAAGCACTAATCAACACCATATGTTATTCAATTAGCTAGTAATACATATCTATTTCTCGAGCCTGTGCTAACATAATGGAGCACTTTGGGTGGTTTGGAACTATTTAAAGGCCAAGTAATTAATTTGCAAACATCAGCTTCTAAAATCTGAGAAGCACTACTGTGATGACTTGCAAGCCATGAAAACTCCCTCATTTGCTTTTTATTCAATCTGTTTTCACAAACGGTCCTTGTGAAAACAAAGATTTCTGCATAAAATAGGGCCAGAAAAAGACACAGGTTCAGCTATGTGCCTATTACCCAGGTTCAGAGGGATGCTCTTCCCATGTAGGTCTTCCCATGTAGGTAAGTGAGCAGATCATGTTTTGTCACTTCCCTGTCCACCAGCAGTATATTGTGGTGCAGACCTTGTACCTGAGGCCATAATTAGCACGACAATTAGTAGAGCTAGCAAAGCTATGCAGCCTCTGCCTACCAAGAAAATATGTTGCTGTCAAGCAACCTGAAGTGCATTATTTTTCCATATTCTTGATTTTTGCATACGTATATTGTGCTCACAGCCTCAAAACTCCTGTCAACAGCAGTCAGACTGAGCTCAAAAAGAAGGGACAGAAACATCCAACTGCAATTCAGACTGCCTCTGCTGGACAAAGCCTTGAGTTTAGCAATATTTCTAAGAAGGTAGGCAGTCAGAACAGGTTCTAAAGGGAAGGGAAAAGGTAGAATAAGGAATTATAATAATAGAATCTTTTAGATTGATACACATCTTTAAGATCATCAAGTCCAGCTGTTAACCCAGCACTTCCAAGTCTACCACTAAACCATGTCCCCAAGAGCCACATCCACATGTCTTTTAATTACTCCCAAGAATGGCAACTCCATCAGTGACCTGGGCAGCCTGTTCAAGTGCTTGATAATCCTTTTTTTGAAGAAATTTTTCCAAATATCCAGTCTAAACCTCTGCTAGCACAACTTGAGGACGTCTCCCATCACTTGTTATGAGGGAGAAGAGACTGACCCCACCTGGCTACACCCTCCTGCCAGGTATCTGCAGAGAGCAATAACGTCCTGAGCCTCCTTTCCTCTGGGCTGAACAAACCCAGCTCCCTCAGCTGCTCCTCCTCATTTGTGCTCCAGACCTTTCAACAGCTCCATGGCCCTTCTCTGGACACATTCCAGCCCCTCAGTATCCCTCCTGTAGTGAGTGGCCCCAAAACTGCACACAGGATTTGAGGTGTGGGCTCACCAGTGCTGAGCACAGGGGGACAGTCACTGCCCTGGTCCTGCTGGCCACACTATTGCTGATACAAAATTACTTTTGATTTCATAGATAAAAATCACTTTTTACAGTCTCTCTCGATCAACTCCCATATGGGAAATCAGCCTACAGCCTGTCATTCAGATATCCTATAAGTTCCATTTTCCCCCTTAAATATGTTTAGTTTTCCCAGCACCTAAATATCCAATCAAAACTTAATCTCAGCAAAAAAGCAAGAGCATGAACAGCTGTTTGGGCATAACAAGCAACTCATTTTTGCAGATGAGAAAGTTCCATTTTTAACACTCCAATACAATCACTAACTACCACTGTATCCAAGTAGGCAATTTTTAAAATTAAGTTTCAGTTAGTGTTTGTGACAAGTTTGCTGATAGGTTGTCTCTTTGGATACACAGGCACTTCTTTTTTTCTTTTTTGATTAAGTTTTTCAGGAATAAGTATTCTGACAACATACTGATGAAAATACCTCTATAAAATGAAACAGGATAAAATTAAAAAGGTAAGCCACATGAACAAACTCTGTGGGAATTCTGTTTAAAAAAATAAACCACTACCAGTTTCCCCAAAGAAACCCAACATTGCAGAATAAAGAATAATAATTTTTAGAAAGACAGTTCAACCCCTAAAATCTTTGCTGTACATAAAAAAATGCAGCCATTAGACATGAAATGAAATAAAATAAACTGGCAATAAATGTAATATCAGTGAGGAAGAGGAAATTAAAGGCTACAAGCAAGAGATAACTAAAAATAAGTTCAGGAGAAATGCCAGAAATTTGTGGGTTTTTCCTTTCTTTTTTTAATCTAAGCAATTTTAGAAATTATTATTTGTTGCCATTTTAAATATAATTTCCAAAGATTTTCAGAGTTTTATGGTTTGAATTTTCAAGCCTTCTAAGGTCCAAGTAAATAGCAATATTTACCACATATGAAAACATCCAAAAGATAATCTCCCCTCCCTTTTGTTGTACTTTTGTTTTAGGGAATTGCTCTGTGGTTATTTTTAAACAGAAGACCCTGAAAACACAAGAACCATAGAAAACCAAAAGAGAGCAGTTTTAGTGCTTCAATCAGTTATCCTTTGGAAGATATTTCTAAATCAAACAAAAAGTTTTACTTTTGTCTTTCTCTAAATGCATTTCTAAAAACACCTCTGTTAAAAAAAAAAAAACCTTGAGAGCAAGGTCTTATGTTTTAATATTATCATTTATACTTTCACAGCAGGAACCATTTTTTCCAGATTATCTGCTCATTATAAAACATTCAGATAGCTCTAGCAGCATTTACAAGTACAGGGATTTTTTTTTTATTATGTTATTGCTTCATTACACCCACTGGGCCATTTAGTGTTGAATTTAATGGAGAGCAGATAATTTTCCAAGCAATGTAAACACATCAAGGTGAAAGTCTATTGTGTTTGGAAAGGTTAGCAGATGTTTCTGCAAGTGCTTGTGAAAGTTATTGTTGTTTATCTTACTCTTGAACCTTTGGATTGCATTTTCCTTAAATACTGCATTCCCCCCTGCATTTGAGTATTTCTTTGTATATTATACGAATATATTTTCTGCTAGTTTACAGCATGTAGTTTTTTGGGTAGCTGTTACGGTTTTAGCTGAGAAGTATAAACATATTGGGTGGAACTTAAGAAGCATATTCTCTGTCATGGCTTGACAGACAGAGCCTTTGCTATTGTCTCCACAGCTGATATGATGTTTCTGCATGTCAACTATACATTTATCTGACTCTCTTCGTCTATATTAGGGATCTAAAAATAACATCAAGCAAATCAGACTATCCTGCACATGGACTGGCAAAAAAATCTGAAAGACGAACTGTGGGACCTGGACCCATTTATGTTTCCTTGGGATGACACAGTGTCCCACAGCAGCAGCTAAAATCTTTTGTTACAGTCACACAAGGCCAATGCAGAGCTTCGCTTGTGCCACTGGGGAATTATTTTAACACAAGGACTATCTGTCTGTGTCACATTTCTAATAACCTTTTCATCACAGTACCCAGATGTAATCCATTTATAGAAACGCTTATGCATCAAAAATAAAAATGTGCAAAAGGAATCTAATTACTGAATACAGAAAGTGGGATGATTTATTTTTTATTTGGGATAAATTCAGATGATTCACTATTAGTGAATGTAAATATATTTTCAAGGCATGATTGCTATAATCCCACAGGATGAGTGTATGTGCCAGTGTACATTCAGGAAAATGCATCATAAAATATCAGGACCTAAAAGGACATCCTGGGCAATGAGATATTTAGTGCACTAGCTTTTTCCTTGCATTACTTTCCCACTAGTGTACTTCACTCCTCTGTTGAATTGTGTGAAAAATGAAGGCAGGGCATATTAGGGGGAATTTACTTATATTTTTTATAAGGCACAGATTTGAAAAAAGCTTTTAAGTTAAGTGTAAGAGGAGAGTTTGAAATTATGTCTTTGCTTATTGATGCAAGATCTCTGAAATACATTACCTATTTGGAATTTGGACATACACAGTTCCACAATAAAAGTATGGAAATGCAGGAAAACATGGACAAATTGGAGAACCCAAGTCCATACCTCTCCTCCAAAGCAGGAACTTCTGCTTCACTTTGCTTCTAAAAGTCAACCCCTGTTTGAAATTACTGACTGCACAGCATAGTCCAGGAGTATCTTCCAAAACTTAAAGCCTATCAGAGAGGCCCAGGAGCTTACTGAACACAATAATCAATGACAGTGCCTTACTAATGTTAAAATATAAAAAAAAGATTCTAAAATAAGACAGATTTTCCCAGTTTTGCAGAAATCTGTATATTTTTATACATCTTTTCCGTGCAAAGTTGTGCTGGGCCACCAGCTTCAGGATTCCACCACCATGTAATTTTTTTGTTGGGCTATATATAGCATGCATTGCAAATAATTAAAAAGTGACAATGGTTCTTTCTGAAACATCCTTCGATGATTGGATGTATTTCTGGAAAAGAATCATGGAAAGCATGGGAATAACACCACACACACACAGAGAAATTAAAACAGCAGATGTGCTCCAGCTTTCTCTGGGACACCTTCATGGCAGCACTTCCCTGCAGCAAGTGCTCATAGCTCAGACCCTGAGCTGTTGCTTTTTGGGAGCCTGAGCACTTTGCTCAGCCACTGTGATCTGCAAAAACGACTGCTGCTGAGTGTGTAAAATCTTTCTAGCTCTGCTGGCCATCTGCAACGTCTCTCAACCTGTCGGGTAGGCTGAAAATGCTGAAAAGCCCTGAGAAGCCATGCATGGTAGAATTCAGAGCCCTGGAAAACCTATGAAGTTTCTTCCTTCAGGCATGCTGATTTAGATGAAGCAGCTTATAAACTCTATTATACATAGAAGAAGTTTATAAAAATCCCTGGGATTTGCTCAACTACTTACTTTTTCAGAATGACTCAACTTAGCATCAAAACATTCACTAGCAGAAAAAGTCATTTAAGACTACTGATAAAATATATATGAAATTTTCAAGATTAACTCATTTTTAAAAATAATTTCATGGCAAAAGGTTAGAATACTGGACAAAATATTAAACTGCTGGATATTCCAAGCTTTTTGTTCTCAGAATTACCTTCTCCAATTCACCTCGTAATCTAAAATCTGCAGGTTGCTGGACATGTACATAACTTTGATCCAAATGAACTTTTTAGAGAAGTTAGAGAATAGTAAAATGCAATGGTAGTACTGACCTTTATCTACTGACGGAGTTTTACAACATGGTGCTCTTCCCACTAAAAACCCAGACACCTAACTGGATCAGTTTTCCTGAAATGGCTATATATATATATATATGCATATACTACACAGATACAGGTCAGGTTGACAGCCACTCTAGTCACTGGCATAAAAACAGTGCATGAAAAGCAGAATCAGATTCCCATTTTCCTTTTAACTAAAGAAAATTCACAGTAATTTCAGCATCTTAGCAGCCACCATAATTTCTGCTGTTCTTGTTATGTATTATAGAAACTGTCACTTTTTAAATTTATGGTATCTTTTACAGCTTAGGTTAAAGAAACACTCAAAACACTTTCAGTGTTTTATATACTTATACTCTAGAAGAATAAAAAGGAGATTCCTTTATTAATTTAGACCCAGACTATTCACACTAGCAGTCTCAGTGAATTTTAAAAGGATTACCTGCATAAGTAAGAATTTATATGACAAAAATCAGGAAAGGGAAACCTTTAATGATTCTAAAGTACAAATATTACAATAGCTAAAACTCCATTGTTGAGTGTTTGACTCAGAAAGCTTTAATTCATTAAACTAATAGTCAATGTATATGAGACCAATCAGAGAAGCTCTATAAGGTAATAACATCCAAACAAAATTACTACTTCAATTGTAAACCTATGTATTCTTTCTTACCAAAAAGTTTTGACAGAAGAAAAACCATTGAACTATGGGCAACCAAGTTAAAAAAATTTATCTCTCAATATACATTCATTTACTTTTTGCTTCATTTTAATGGCAATTCATTTGAAATCCTTGTCACATTTTCATTTTGTCACAGAGGCATATGAAGAGAGAACACTGCATGTAAACAAAGCCACCAAAACCACAGCCTAAAACCAAACAACTGAACAAGCGACCTTCCCCTGAGCCACTGCACACAAGAGACTACTCCATCCTATCCCTCATTACCCTAGTTTAGACAAAATTATCATTATTTTACTTAGCACTGTTTAAATCCAGACAAATAATGCCATTTGTAATCAATTTTAACTGTCACAAAGAGAATAAGAATGGCTTACCTTGAAGTATAGCAGTGTTATCCACTTCAGCTTGCCTTGCTCCTACAGCAAACACATCTGGAACCAACATGCACTCACTGTCATCAACTGCTTTTCACAAATCACTCACTTATTGATCACTACACTTATCACTCTTCATTGACTGAACCTCATTCCACATTACCAATCTCTTACTGCTTTAGCAAATTTGAAACTTTCATCACAAGGAGAATTCATACACAAACCGAAGCAGTGATCATCTATACTGGATACTTCCTATATCAAGCATTTCTGCAGGGGGTCTTCATTTAAGACCTAATCAAACAAAGTGATAATGGTTTTTCAAATTTCCTTGCACAAACTTAAAAATTAATAAGAAAGATGAGCAACAGCCTCTGAGACCTAAAGCCTAAGCAACACTATGTCCTATATTTCATATTTTGTTCTGTACAAAAGTGTCGGGCTCATGATTGCCAGATGATGGACATGCAAATGTGTTGTGCCAGGCACATGATTGGCATGTGAATGACATGTGCCAACACCTGGTGCATGCTTGATTACAGCCAAGTATCACAGCCCAAATCACCTCCAAATAGGTGTTATGGCAGGGAACAAAGCAGCTACCACTCTTCCTGCTGTCACCACTTGAACCATCAAGAGAGATACCAGAAGGTGGATGGGTCTCCTCTGAGGGCAAGCTGACTAGAAGCACAAGTGTCCCAGTGATGAAATGTGAAATGAAAGAGGGTAGCCAACACCCAAGGTATGAGTAATATTCACAGTGGCACAATATTTTCTCACAGCTGTGAAGATAGCACAGGATTTTCTTCTCCTGAGAGAGCATTTTTTTAACAGTGGGATTAGCTGACAAATGATGCCCCAAGAGCCTTTTATTCTGCCTGCTGGAGCCTTCTGCTCACCACAGAGATAAAAACCAGCAACTTTGATAAAATGTACAATCAAACATGGTAAATTCTGGCATAAAGCAACTTAACAAAAACCAAGCTATTCTAACCCTGAGCTTTCCTCTCATGCTGACTTTGCAGAGTTCATCCTTCAGATATGAACTTTTGGGTTCCACTAATTTGCAGGAGTAATGAAAGAAGCAGATGACCTGAAGGAAGCCAGTTGCTAATGTTACCTACCTCCATAAAGAGTCACATTTCTGAGCACGTATGCAAAAGCTTTCTGTGTTCACAATATGCAACAAAAACCCACTATACTAATAGTTCATCAGTGAAGAAAAAAAAATTAAAAAGGGGGGGGAGATACAGTGATAGATAAGTATTTACATATTTGTAATGAAACTAGGATATCCACTTTGATATCATAGACGATAGCTTGGTAAGGATTCTGGTGTCCATCTTAATAACAGTAAATGAGTACATTTTTGGATACTGACAACTTTAAAGCACATTGCAGTATTATGCCAAGAAGCAAACAGAAAGGAGACCATCATAAGACTGACTTTCAGGAAATTCATGAAGTCAAAACTGGTATTTTCTTGGCAGTCTCATGGCCTGTCCCCTTGCAGATTTTCATTTTCATTCTGATTTCTTCTCTCTAAGCAGCTCTGCATTAAACTTGACTACAACATGAGTCCTCATTTTCAACAAAATAATGCCCTTAGCTATGCAACACACCAAACATCATTAGTTTCTCACATTTGTTTTCACACTCACTTTCATATTTGTTTATCACTCTACTTTGACATCGTTTCCACTAGGATGACTTGTTTGTGCCAACTCAGTGCTGCTAGTCACTCACATAAATTTCCTTGTAAAGTACTGCAAAGACAGCACTGTTCCTGGAGAACCTTACTTCACACTTCCTCCCAGTTCCTCTTTTGGAGGTGACTATATTAAGCAGCAGAGCAGTCCTGTCCCATTGTGCTTCCAATTACTCCAACTGCTTCCATTGAACTGTGAGGTACAATCCCCATTCTCCAAGCACATTAATTACACAGAACTTTTCACCACAGAATCTCTTCATCACAAAGGTTCCTTCTTTAATGACGAACAGTATTATTAAGACATATTCATACCCTTAAATTTTCTACCAGCACAGAGGGACAAAAGAGGCAGCAACAAAAGAATATTCAGCTAAAATTGCATTACTATGAAGCCCAAAGATCTTTCATTGCCATTGCAAAAAGTATTATTTTCTCAAAATGCACTGAAGGAAACATGCATCATATAAAAAAAGAAAATGGGTTGGAAAGACTGCCTATAGAGACACAAAAGAAACCAAATCTTTCTGAACTTACAAATATTGCAGAAATATTTTAAATTAAATTATATGACCAAGATGTAGAAAACATCTACATTTTAGCATTGGAAATAGCAGTGAAGTTGGGAAAATTAGATACATCCACCACAGTATTTCTTTATTACCTACAGGAGCTTGAAAAAAATACATTATAAAAAAACACTCAGTGCTGACAGCAGCAACCTTGTTGAAAGCCATTTACTGTATCTGTAAATCTTGTACAATTCCTGTCTGCATCAGGACAAAAAAACTTTATTCAGTCATGCAGTTGCAAAGTGAAACTTGAATTCACGCTTTCAGGTCTCCTAACTTAGTGCAGACTCTAACGCTAACTGACAATTTCTCTGCTTTCTTTCCATCCTTCCTCTCCTCTGCTTCTTTTCTTTTTCTACACAATTTTTCAGAGGTTATTGTAGTTTAAAAGAAAACTGAAAAATAAAAATTTGTTGTTTGAATATCAGAGGGATATTCATTAACATCATATTATATCTAGCGTAAAGAGAAGTTCAGCAGCATTTTTCAGAGCCTCTTGTTCCCTTTTGTTTGCTATTTAAAGAGAAAATACATGAGAAGACTATTCGATTTTCTGCCACTTGAGAATTCAGCAGGAAAAAGTACCACAAATAGCCCAGAGAAATAGCAGATAATTGCATGATCATTGCAATCTGGTGCTTTCTATAAGAAGAGCAAAAAATCATAGGCATGTCCCAAACACAAAAGGCAAGTGCATAGATAAAGGCTAATGCTTGAATTTTGGCTAGAATATTTTAGAAATTGAAAGTTTGACAAAAAAGGAAACACTTCTGAAAAGGTGATTTACTCCTCGATTTCTGTGGTCTTTCCCAAGAAACTGCGGAAAAGCTGCTATGACTAGTATTATTCTGCACAGTGTCTGTATTTGCTGAAGTAAAATTTTTTAGGTCATTAATAAAGCTTTGACATCATGGCTGTATTTTTTGGTACCATATTTTCTAAAGGGATAAGATATTCAAAATTATGCCGAAACTGAGCCTAAAAATAAGAGACATGCAATTAGTATATTTTAGCCTAACTTATATCTGCAACTTCTAAAATAAACAATCACTGTATAATAATTAAAGTACTATTCCATCCTAAAAACATCCCTAGATAAGGGAAACACACAAGTATTTTCAGTAGTCACATGTACTTTTAAAAAGAATCATGACACTGTTGGCCATTTTGTGGCATGGAGTCCAGTCATAAACCTGAAATTATCAGATTAAGACATTTATCCAAATCACACAGTAAAATGCACCTTCTAAATCTGCTGAAGACACTTGAAATTCATGTACTGCCACTCTATTATGTGCTAAGCAGTCTTCTGCATTGATGGAAACATACTTTGATCTTTAAATTATTCAATTATTAGCCAATATTTTTTTAATGCTTTGAACTTGTAATATTTTCCAAAACAGTTGAATGCTATTACCAAAACAGTGTGGGACAGATGGTGCAGGCTGCATGTAGATGTATCTTTCCATACATTTAAGAATTACCCAACAAATGAGAAGTTAGTTGCATCTGAGTAATAGATTGACTACAGGAACTTGTCAGGAAATGCTTTTCTGTGAGAATTATGGTTCAAAATTTAAAAACTAGTTTATTTATTTCTTCCAGACACTTTCCCTGGATTTTGGTTCACTGATTAAATTTAGAAAAATTTTGTGTCATGTTTGGGATTGACTGAATTTTTACGATGTTTCTTAACCCAGCTGAGAGACAACTGTATTCATCTCGGCAAGCACAAAGCATGTAGAAAACCTGAGTGGCCTGCACAAAGTTAAGATTAGGATTTGCTAGCTCAGGCAGCCCTATGAAAAGGACAATCCTAACATATGAAAACTAAAACCAGTGCACAGAGAGACTAACCAAAACTCCTGCTGGAACAAATCAGTGTCCGGCTGCAGGACAGGAATCGCGATCTGTGGCACCCGTGTTGTCAGCCCTTCCCCACTGCCGCCCCGGGCAGGAGCTGAATGCACATGGATCATCCCCTGACCTCTCCATCATTTCCATGGCGCTCTGAGCTCCGCTTGCAATGCTGTCGATGTCATCTACCAGAGACCAACACACAGTCCCTCACATACACAGAGTATATCCTAGCAATAACAACGCCATCAGGAGCTTCCCCAGTCTGAATTACCTTAGGCCTTCAATATAAATAAAGTTACTTTTATAAGTGAATGCTTATTGTTTGTACTCGAGTAAAGAAGTTGAATTAGGCTCATGTTAATTGTATTTGTCCGCAATATTTCCAGTGTGTGTTGTCTGAACACCGCATAAATCAATACCACCACTGAATTTAGCGTGATCTTGTACAAAAATAGCATCTCTGCTCACTTCTAGAGAGACCGTTTCAAATGCTATTACTTGACAGAAGAGGATGACATGCAGGTTTCCCAGCACAGGCATAAAGCCCAAATCTCCCAGGAAAGGGTGAGAAGAGAGGGACATGGATTTACAGCAGCAAGTGGATAGTCTGACATGCCAGCTTCCTAACTCTTTGTTTTTTTAGAACAGAAATACAGTTCATAGGCAAGGACTAAGGAACAAAGGCACTTTTTAAACACCAAAAGGTTATGTAATTCTTCACCTAGAATTCAGTAACCAAATTTTACTGGATATATGAAGATCTCCAACCAGATTATGGGGAAAAAGCCCAGAACTGGTGAACATCAACCCTCTACAGAAATTTAAACTCAGGACTTCAAGGTCCACCATGTATTTATCTTTAATTTCTGTGGGTTCACATTGTCAGGATTTTTATTTGATTTGCATATTCTTTCAATTAATAACATAAAAGAAAAGTGAAGGAAAGCCTAATAAATTCAGTCCAGTCCACAAACCTCGTTAAACTTATGCTTGCCTTAATTCATGTTGAAATGTAATTCGCTTGTTCTAATATTTCATTATCAAAGTCCTTAATGAACATGCTCTAAATCCAACAATCTGATTTACAACATATTAACTCCACACTACTGGGTGCTAAAAAGAAACAAAATAAGTTTAAGTCATATTGTTCAGATGTTAAAGACATCCACATACCTAAGTAAATATCAATTCTTCTATGTCAACAGCAGCAATCTGAACACCCATTCTATGTATCTTCATGATCACAAAGAGTATTTTAGCCGGAAGTTTCCAGGACAGATACTTCAACCTCTGCCTTGGCATTGTAGATTTAAGGATCACGACAAGCAAGGGGCCCTTTTCTGCCCTTTTAGAAGGCCTTTCCAGTAATTATTTACCAACCAAACTTCACCAAAAGCAGCAAGAATGGTTTTTTTCTCAAATCAGAAATTCAAATGAAATCATTAAATCTGACAAAAGCAAGCTATAAAAATAAGAGAAAATTACTACACTTTGGGAATATGTATATCATGGTATAATCTTGCAGCTATAGGTGGGATGCGAGTTCTCCTGCAACAAAGAGTTTGCTTGGTTGTTTCATTCAAGTTCCCTACTATTTTACTGAAAATAACATGGTTACTAGAGACACAGGTCTCGGTCGCATTGTTCCTGTTTATGGCAATTATTCATATTTCTTCCTGTTTTTGAGAGAACATGAAGTGATATTAAAGTGGGAACTGTGATCCACAGAGTACAATATTACCCATGTTCCCATAAAATACATTCACATAAGGAGTATAAAATTTGTACTAGCACAGTATTTCCTGAAGTGTGCTGCACCCCACACCTTTTTGGGAAAACTCATGATAGCATGTAACATTTAATCAAAGAGGCACTCTACTGTAAAACAGCAATTTCTCTTCAATTTTCCACTTAGCAATTCAAAAACTATTTTGAATGTCAATGCTGGCAATTTTCATGCTGGCTACAACTTGGTCAGAATTAAAAAAAAAAAAATTCATTAGCATGTTAATAACTTAGCGCCTCTAAGGAATACTTAGTTGGTCCTACATCAGAAAAAAATCTTCCTTTTCAGCCCTATTCTTAATTACAATGTAATTATAATTTACCACAATTTCCTAGTTTCCTTCATTTCAATTTGTGGAGGAGGATTTCTCAATGGGCAGCATGCAGTACTGTCATAGTTCTAAGGAGAGCATCTCACTGAGAAATTTTCACACCCATTAAGGTGTAGAAAGGAAAGCTGAAAACATACACATGCAAATAAGGAAGTGGAAATTTTCTAAACAGAGCTGTAAGGAAAAAGTTCCATGGGCAAAATTGAGTTTCCTGTAATAAAATATAGGTAGGCGTAGGTAAGCTTTCTAGAATTTATAACATATTATAATCAAATCAGATTGTTCATCAAATTTCATGCAGTATATCTCAGTCTTTTTTTGACCTTAGCAAAGTTTAAGACACGAAGAGAAAGAACACTTACATCCATATTTTTGCACAAAACAATTTTTGTTCATATACACAACTCATGGGTGCCACTTGCCACAAGAAAATGAAAGGCACGTTCATAATCAAGGTTTTGTTATTACTCGGGTTTGCTATTTTCTGCTATTAAGAAATGCATCACCACGATTACATCTAATAGAAGAAAGTGGATATTTTAGGATTAATAATGGTGCTTTCAATGTCTATTGTTTTATTTGAAGGAATTACATTCGAATGCAGAATTTTGTACAAAACTTCTAAGAAGGGAGATCTTAATATATTGCTTCTTTTTTTTTTCTTTTTGATCCTTATGAAGGATTTTTTAGTAATTTGCAGGTCTTCTGCATTAATATGCTTTCTGGAACAGAAACAAGGTGTTCAAAGGACACCTTCAGCATAGACAATGTTCAACTTGTCACCATGTTTAGGGAGCAGCGTACTGTATCTGTTTCAGAAGAGAATTCAATAAATTCAGCTAATATTTGGAGTAGAAAATACTCAGATGCTTGCTGAAGTTACCTACATTCTTCATTACTTCACCCAATGGTATATTCCTGTATTCATGCAATTTGTGCAGTTTACATAAGAAAAATGTCCCAGTCATGGAATTTTGTCTCACCTCATCTTTACCTTGCAAGAAACTGAACTGCTTCTTGCAAACTCTCAGCAAGGAAAAAATTAAATACTAACCACAAGTTTATACTCTTGCATTTAAAAAAATTAAGAAAGCCATTCTTGGAAAAAAGAAAAATGCAAAGAATTTGGGAACTAGACACTGAATTAATCTCCCCAGTTAAATAAATACTATGCTAATTTGCTTCAATAATAGACCTAATTCACATGGGAAAAATTAACAACAGGAGAGAAAGGAACCTGAATTTTACGTGTCCTTTTTACAGTGGGACACTCAAATGAGGACTTTGAAAACACAAGAGCTTTTCCCCTAAGCACTTAGTGCATACTCTGACGCTCTGATGAGACCAGCATTTTTGAAACAGGAGCTTGTCTGAAGCAAGGAGTCATCCCCAGCTAAGAAAGACAGTCCAGGCACAGAAAAACTGCACAAGTGTGCACTGCAGAGGGATTTGGAGCAGTTTACACTCTGGTACTAGTCTCTTTATGAGTCTCATATCCCTTGCTCTGAGCCCTTGATACTTGAAAAGGATTGTGGATCTGAGCCAAGTCACCCCTTGGCCCTGGAGGATCTTCAGCACATTCCTGAATAAAAGCAGGCTTGAAAGGAAATAAATAAGCCTGTGGGGAGTTCTCCACAGTGATTTGCATTTCCATCACATATGAGGCACAAATAAGTTTTAATCAGCCTCAGTCTGTATAGAGAGAATATTTACACAGTGAAAATATAATTAGTAATATTCATAACACTACAAGAATCCCATGTCTGTGACTTAATCTCAAAACTCCTCCTTAGCAAGAGCACAATATGCTCCTTCACTTGCTGAGAAACTATGGAAGCAGCTGAGCTGAGCATTTCCAATAAACAAACTTGTAGCTCTCCTTATCATCACAACTTGTTTCTCTAAGTATTACAATGAAACAAATATCTGCAGTTTCATTTCAGTTCTTCACTATTATGTCCAGAAATAACAGTGAGGAAAAAATATTGGAGTCACGATGAATCTGACCCATATGCAACACTCTTAGAGTACAAACACCACAAGATTATTTGTTGCCTCTGCTGGCCTCAAAGTTCTGTCAGGAAATGAAAGAATAGTTAAAGAAACCCAAACAAACAAAACAATAACAACAGAAACAAACAAAAAACAGCCAATGAACAAAAAGCCCCCAAACAATCCAGCGGTCTGAGCTGACAGTTTCCTTGAGAATTCAAAGAGGGCAGCTAAACATTAAGAAAACCAAGAAAGGGCAAATACAAAGTCTGCCTAAAAAAGCTAGGACTGAGGCAACTGGGAAAGTATGGCGTTACAGGCAATCTATCTTAATTTCAATTTGCAGAAAAACACGAAATAATTCAGTTTTAAACCTAAAATGTATCAAAAATATGAACAAAACCCAACATTAAAACGTCAAAAACAGTCATATAAAAAACACTTCAAGTCCTGTTTCGGCAATGTAAAGGGCCTTATGGAGAGAAAAAAAGCATACACTAACTCTCAAAGACATTCGATACAATTTTCCATTATTTTTCCCATGTAAATTTCATAAAAAATACTCTAAGTGAAACTTCTATGAGAATAATGCTTAAGTTATTAGAAAACTGACCAAACTGTAAGTGTCAATGATTTCTCCAAATGAGAAATATGTATTAACAGGCTATATTGGGATGTGTCCTCTGTCCAATATTTTTCATTAGTTTCATTAACAATTGGATGGTAGAATGCAGCATAAACTGGCACATTAATTAAGAATGAAGGGACAGAAAGCACATCAGAGGAAAAGATTAAATTCAAAATTAAATTGACACCGTGAAGAAAGGTCCCATTTAGAAGATCCCATAAGACAGGAATATTAATCACCACCATACAAATACAAGATGAGGAAAAACTAGTTAGGTTGAAGTTTTAGGGCAAAAACTATAAATGTTTGAATAGTTCCCAAGCTGAACAGGTAATTAGCACACTAAATGAAAGAATGGTAGTATTTCAGACAATGCCAAAGATGAAAGGCTAAACCCCAGCCAAGAAGAAAACTTTTTCTGTTTTTAGTCACTAAGAAAGAATATTTTGCCCTTCCCTGAGGACAAAGACTATATTTGTAGGAATTCCTCACATTGTAAGCACTTTTTCTTCTATTTATGTTCCAGCTCAGGGTCACTTAAGTCTCCTGTCAGAGATCACTAGAACTGGACTGTATTATGTGTTATATCTTGAATACATCTGGTTTTATAAATGCCTCCTACCATACTATTAAAGCTATGTGCTCATGCTCAAGATTTCCAAAATAGATTTACGTCTCTTTTCTCTTTGGCAGTCACTCAAAAAATAGACAGCATCAATCAAAAAATCCTTCAGATTTCCTTGTTAAGTTTTTGTGACAAATGAGCTTAGCCTTGCACTGAAAACAGAAATAATCTGGAAAAGAAGAAATCGTTCACAGAGTATATGGAAGTTAAATCTCTCCCAACAGTTATATTAATTTAGGACTGTTACACTGAAAGAGAGTCATTAAGCAAGATAAATTTGACAAGGAAGGTCAAATAAAATAACAAAATAAAAAGAAAAAGCACAAAAAACTCCAACAAAAAACAAAACACAAAACCCTCCACCCACCTAAAATGTTTTTAATGACTGCAAAAAGATATTTCCTTTTGTATAATGTTTCTATTTTTTTAAGGGCTTGCCTCAGCAAGGAAGTCTCACCTTTCTTCTGCATCTTAATAGGATATGCTTTCACCACAGCTGGGTACAAAAATCCTACACAGGCATTCAACAGTGCTACAGGTTTTGGAAAGCATAAAGTCTCAGCATGACAGCTCCAGCACTCAGGATGGGATGCTCCAGTGTGTGTTACAGATCCTGTGCAAGGAGCACCATGCTTGAACAATAAATAAGGACCTGATTGTAAGAACCAAGTATTAAGTTTAAATTTAAACTGACAGCTGAGTAGTCACAAATTTATTATTTAATTATTTTTTAGTACTTAGTTGTAGATTTTCTGGGTCATAATTTGGTGACTATCTCTTTATACTCGCCCAAAAGTTTCAATGTTGTGAACATAATTAACACCAAAGATAAACAATTTGGAAAATGAAGGTGGTTTGTTTTGGGTTACCCAAAACCAATCTTTCAATGGTATTTCTTTCCAACCCATAAAAACCCCTGAGATTTCAAAATATTGCTTCATATTCTGAATCTGAGGAGAGCTATGCAAGAAATAAATAAAATGCATTTTCACAAATACCAATTAGTAAGAACTGAAGCTATGCTGGTATTAAGTTCCATTAGAACAGTGAGTGCAGAGGAAATCCGACAAAGAAACATACTGCAGCATATGAATAAATCAGCCACTCCTCATCAGGGCAGTGAATCCAATACAACTGAGAGTCAACTTAGATGTCATGTAAAGCCAGGTCCCAGAAATATTTGATCATGAGTTTTTCTAGACAGCAACACTTCCAACCAGTTGTGTGATGTACAAACATCTCTGGGAAAATGACCAAATGACTGAGTGAAAATTGATTTGAAAGAACAAACAAACAAAAATCAAAAACCAAACAAACCAAAATCCTGATTACTGAAAAAACTGTTTCAGTTGGCAGGTGTACATACCCTATCAACCTGTGCAAGTAAGCAGTACTACAGAAGTGCATAAAATTAAACACAAGCCAGCGTGCATATTGCTTTATCTAGAGAGTCATAATATACCTGCTACAGTACAGTTATAATTACAATTTTGCTTGCTGACAGAATCTCTAGGACAAAAACTATATTCATACATTTCTGCAAGACTAATTTCAATGCCTACAAAAAGGCTGAGGCATCACAGTGTGCTTGAGCACACTAGCTGAAGTTTTAAGACTCTTCCAATGAATCCAAAACAGAAGCAAGAATAAAATCTCTCTGGCACTACAGAGCTCCTACTTAGCCTTTGGAATTCCTTTTTCAAGGAATTTTTAACATTATTCACTTTCTTTTACCCCTTTCACTCCCCAACATTTGCCAGTATTTTTAAAGATAGGACCTTGAAGCTATTCCTGGTGCTATTGGCAATGCAGGCAGATACGTATCCTTTTGCATGGAAGAAATAAACACCCATTTTATTATTGCTGTTGCTTTCTGTGTGGATGAGTTCCAAGTTTGGGAGTGTGGGCCTCTGATGAAGAGGTAATTCAAATATGAATTGCATTTGATCATTTCAAAAATAACTGTTAAGACATCTTTCTCTTAGGCATTTATCCTAATTTTTCACTTCAACTCTTTCTAACTCACATAGAGAGTGATCCAATGGTCTTCAATGGGAAATGGACAATCTACCACTGACCTGGGAATTTAAAAGGTGCCCATCACATGGTTCATTCAGCATCATTCCTATAAATACAACAAAAATACAGTGTTCTTGAAGTGACTTTACAGAATTAAAGCTCAACTTCTGACAGCTAGACAGATCCTTCAAAATTTTTTCTTTTTCCAGTTAATTTCAGTATTTTTATCCATGTTGTTGCTATTCATTGATCTATGTTTAAAGGAACCTGAAGATGCTGTTATCTGTCAATCCAGGATTTAAATTTCCATTATATATCCCATATGAAAGTTTCCAAAACTATCCCTCCCCTCAAAACCTCCACATAGTAAAGATATGGTATCATCAGGTACCAAAATTTAACTGTAAGAAAAGTGGCCACAAATGAACAAAGGAAATTGAGAAGAAAAGGCTTAGGGGAGATCTCATAAAGCTGTATAAATACTTGACTGGGGTGGGGTTGAGGGAGCCTTACAACCCCAGGTATCCTGTGAGCTGCAGAACATATTTCAGGTATATAGCAGTATGTTTGATAGTCAGATTTCAAAACCGATATAACTGAAACTCATATTGCGTTTCAAAATTATTTTGTTTCTATGTTGGTTTTATGAAGGACTTACCACAGAGAAATGACTCTCATTAAAGACAACTAAAGAATAAAGTATTTTGGAAATGGAGTAAAATGTACTTTGAATCCTGCTTTTAGACACAGGTTCATTTTACTAAATCACATTACTGTGCAGAAAAAACAAGGAATACATGAAGCGTTTATACTGGATACAGTAATTACACGTATCCCAGCCATTTACAATAATCCATTTACAATGACATTTTCACCAGCAAATTCAGTAGATTTAAGGCAGACAGATGTTCTACAATGAAAATTATAAACATCCATGAATAGAATTCCTGTCAAAATATTTCTCTGAGCAGCTAGATCAGTTTAAATTAAAGTGCCTAAAATATTCTCTTCAGATTAAATGAACAAAGTAAGAAGCATTCATTAAAAATATTTCATTTAGCTATTTTACATTTGTACTTCATATTTGTCTTCTTATAGAAAAGCTAATATTGAACAGTTTTTGTTGACTAAAACATTGGTTTGCAGGTAATTAAAATTACTACATGAGATCTATAATTTCTTTCTTGTTACGAACTTTCAGAACATTTGTCCTTTTTTTATCAAAAATATATGATGCTTCACATATACTTAGGTTCTCTGTTTGCAAGTGTTATATTAGAATATGCTAAGTATTGCAATATTTTTATTAGAAGAATGTTAATGAACACTGTCACTCTCCATTTCTATGTGTGGAGGGAGCAGAAAGTGCTCCCAAAACAGACAATCTCCCTGATTCCCTAGAAAGGCCCCCACGAAGAATAATTTCATAGAGATAAGAAACTGCTGGCTAGGTGACTATTTAGAAATGGAATGTAGACCCCTTTGTTATCAGTTTGTAATACTAGTGGTCCATTTTCTCTTAGCATCAGTAGGCTGACTTGGAATGTAAAATCCCTTAGGGATTGGTTAGGTTTAGAATCCCTTTAGTATTTGGTGCAAATTGTAAAACCCCTAAAAGATATATAAAGCCCTAGAAACTTTTAAACTTTGGATATGTTAGTAGGATACCTTTGTAGCTAATAAATACAGACTTGTGCTTGCTGCGTATCTCAGTCTCTTCACTCTGCTGGTTCAGGGAGCTCGGCAGGCCAAGGAACAATCTGAGCACGGCCAGCTGGGTGTGTGTCGCTGAGGGCTGCGGGGGCAGCCTGGGGACCCCCGGGGCCCCCCCAAACCACCAGCGACATCTATGCAAGCTGGAATCATAGAATATCTGAAAGTCGAAAGGGACCCATCATGATCATCAAGTCTAACTCCTTCATCCTCACAGGACTACCTAAAATTAAACCATATGACTACCATGTGATTGAACTCTGTCAGGTTTGAAGGCATGACCACTTCCCTAGGGACTCTGTTCCAGTGACCAGTCACTCTGAGTGAAGGGCTTTTTCCTAATGTGCAACATGGATCTGACTCAGCACTGCTTCATCTAATTTCCTCTTATCCTAAAAAAAAAATTAGTATCCATGGTATCTTTTATGTATCTTCAATTAAAAGAATGCGTAATGAAAAAAAGGACAAATTACTTATGAATTCCATAAGGTCTAAAAGCCTAAGTATTATATATAAAGATACAAGAAAAATCATTGTCTTTTGAATGTGGATCAGTTGAAGGTTTCTGGGGTTTTTTTTAATTAAAAAAAAAAAAAAAAAAAAAAAAAAGTAAATCCCATCAGCTTGGTGGACAAATGTCCCAAGCCATGCAAGAGATTCACCACATTCATGATGCAGTGTTCTAATATTACGTTAGTGCAAAAATAAACCCACTATATTGTAACAAGGTGCAATTAATATATCCAAGAACCAGGCTCAGTCTTTGAAAGATTAATCTATGTAATTATTTCTGCACATTTCTTCAGAGCCTGGGCAGGTGTGGGGAGAAGTACAGCAAGGTGGTCACAACATCTGATTGCAAGAACAGAACATGTTAGGCATTTACTCTTCCTCTGGTCAACAACTCAGGATTTTCTGTCTTAAAACATATAAATATCAGGAGATATTCTGTATGAAAATATTTTCAAAATACACACTATCAACAAGTCAGGAGAGCAACTAAAATATTATCTTGAGCAACAAGATTTTTTGTGATACACTACTATAGTTCAGAATGCAATTAACGGAAACATCTAAATATAAGTTTAGTGAATAAAAGTGAATCATCTCAAACCTTTTAAGATCATGGGGGGAAAATCATTGAAGTTTTATTTTAAATAAACTCTCAAAAACCTGCTGCCTAGAGATTTATTTGGATTGAGTAAATTCCCAGTAGACTGTTCTGCTGAAAAAATCTGCACATTTATAAGAGTACCTGAAAGCAAGCTTATAATGCTAAAGAGAATGATGCATTGCAGAATAAAAGTGATTTCCTTTTCCCTTTATTGTTAATGAAAACCATATAGCTTTATTTGAAAGTGCATCCTTGCTAAATCAATTACATTCCTCTTCTCTTCCACTCTACTTGAGTGATACAAACAGTAAAGCAAATCTCCAAGTACAATGCTGACTTAGAGAACAAACTGAAGAGCCAACTGTATTATCTCACAACTGTCCCCATTCCAGACCAGCTGAATAGCACTTACTCTCTTTATCCTAAAAGGCATCATGGGAGTGTGGGCAAGATAAAAATCTGATTTATTTTAGCTTCACTGCTATTTGTCTAACCAACACAACCACTTACTGAATTTGGTTGAATTTTCAAGGCAATTTTGAAATTCCCTTCATGTCTGACCAGAAAGCTGTATCCAATTCTCCTCTCCACCTGACACTGCCAAGTGTGGTCATGCAGCAGCCACAAATTACCATTCTGAGGGGAAAACAACACCAACAGAATGGAAAAGCGGAAACAGATAAGTATTAGCCTCACACACAACACAACCTCATGCTTCATTTGTCTTAAGAATAAATCTACATGAATTGGTGCAGTTTTCAATTTGAACCTTCCCTTCCTCTTCCTAATGCTATTTCAGATAATCATAAATTCAAAGATTCAGAATGACTATGGCATCCTTAAGTGGTCAGCAACCACAAAGCTGGCATGAAGCAGAACCAGCATGGCTGCTTCAAAGGCACCTCCTTGGATCAGTCCCCTTTAAAATATGTCTCTCTGGTGTCTCCATCACCATTTGCCAACAAAGAAGGCCAATTCCTGCAAAAGAATACTCACTTCCTTCATAAACAGAAACCATTTCTTTAGCTACAAGAACAACAAAAAATTATTAAAAAAACATAGTCACACAACACTATTCCTTCACAGTGCTGCATTTCAACTCATAGTGCAGGGATCATGCAAAGGATAGGAGGTGAAGAAGAGGAGTGTATATACATAAAAATTTATGGTTTAACCTTTAAAAGTGTTTCTGTGCCCTAAATTTCCTTCTGTTGTCTAAGACATGCAATGTTCATTCATAACACACAAAGGAATTTTCTAAGGTAGTTAGTATTACCTTCATTTCCAAAAGGATAAGTCTCTTTTAAAGAAATTATTCTTTTTAACTTCACTGTATGAATATCTACTTCCCCAGTACTCAGCTGAAAGCTTTTGTCAGTAGAAGATTCAGGTCTACAATTTGAGCTGAAGGACAATTCAGCACATAAATATAGAGAACCTTCATAAACACTATAAATCTGGTTTGTCAGTTTTTACTAAGTAATGTACAGAAATCCATCAAAAATTAAAAACCTCTGATAAAAGACTTTACATCCACTTAAGCCTCTTCCTCCCCATATTAGCTGCTACTTGATAATAGCTCAGAAACACACAAAAAGGTTCAATTATACAATCAAGAAGATTACTTCTGAAACTTTCAGCAGAGGCATTTTGGCCTTTCATCTCCCTCTATCAAAACTGGCCAAATCATTCTTGTGTAAATAAATTAAATGGAAAAGATGAAAATTTAAAATCAAAAATTACTGAATATCCAATATTTATCTCACACAAATATAAAAATCTACATCATATTCCTGCTATTCACTTTTACAAGAACTTCACAGTAAAAAAAAAAAATCTTCAGAGCCACAGTAAGCACAAATGACAATGTACAAAGAAGAGAGACAGAAAAAAATTAATGCGACTTTTAATACTGTGTAAACAATTATTTTTACATTGTTCAAGAAGAAAATAGGAAGAACTAAATTATTTTCTTTTCTACCCTTGTATGATAAGCAGAATCTTAATTATGTATCTCTGGAGTAATCAATGTCACCTGGAATCTACAGAACCTGGGGAAAAGACTGCCAAACAAGAATTTGAAGAAAGATAAAATCAAAAAATTTGGGAAAATATGGGCTTAGAAATACTGCATTAATGTTGATCCATTTAAAGATAACTTGAATAATACAAAGTCAATGCTTCCCTGAAGGAAGATGTTATGAGTAGGACGGATGGCTATCTTTCCTCATTCTATACCCTGTACATCAGAACTTGTGAATGTGAAAATGAGAACACTGCAAACCCAAATGAGCCAGAAAACAGGAAATTCCAAAAGAAAGCAGTAGACAGCACTGATTTCCAGAAACTTCCTTCTCTACACCATGGGACAGGCTATGCACTCAAGTCCAATGTCAGCGTGGCAGATGGTTGGCCTCAGCAAGCCCTTTGGGCTGTCTTTCCTCACACAGGGATTTGTGGATGAGACCCCTTCCCATACCAGATCTCCTCTGAGTGACAGTCTCAGCAGCCTCCTCAGTTACTGCTTTTGCATGCTGTGCATCCGTGCCATTATATCCAAAAGAAATCTTTTCTGACATGTGCCTTTCCAAATACCAGCTCCTCAAGATTAAAAGGAGGCAAACTCATGAATTATCCAAATTAGCCACACCAAATTATATGCAACTCTCAACAAATCTAACTAAACAAGAGGTGTCAGGTAAGAGTTTTGATGAAGTAAATGCAGATGGAAATGTGATTACTACATGATTAGTTTTTTGTATTCTAAGTTAACAGCAACTGATCACAGAAAAATCCTGAAGAGAAACTTCTGAAAATTAGAAGACCTGCTTTATGCTAAACCTGAAATCTAAAAACATTTTTCATACATGATTTGCAAATTAGATTCTTCTTTTATTTTAATCAGTTATTAAAAAATCTTACTAATTTTTCAAAGGTACAGTAATGGCAAAAATCTATTTACCTCTGAATTGAGTACCTTCTTGCAAATCTGGCAGAAAACCATAGTCAGACCTGTCTTTTGCTACAAGTCTAACCATAATGTACTTAGAACATGGCATAAGAGCTCATTATTGCTGTGATTACAGGCTCAAAATTTATATATACTTCTGATTTCAGTACAAAAAAAAAAGCCTAAAAAATTATTTGCTACAATCAGCTCTTCTGTTTATAGTCAATAAGATGAATATCCTATTCAGTCATATTACATTTTTGACATACTTAAAATTTTATTACTTAAGAATGCCTATTTATTTTTAAATGAACTTGCATCATACACAACAAATTTGACACACATGGAAGTCAACCTTACAAACACAGGAGGTGAAAAGGGTGTTTCACCAGTAGCTGCTTTGTGCTACTGCATTAGATGGACATGTTTGCAGAACTACTCTGTGGGATTTGCTACAGCTTGCAAAAGGGGATTACCCAACTGCTCTTTCCAATGTATGTGAAAAACAGCTGCACACCAGTGTCCATCAGCATGATAAACCCATAGAAGGCAAATTAGTGATTGAAACTGACACAGAGAACTACTTTATTCAACTAATAATCACTCAAAATTACCTCCAGGAAAATCTCTCCAGCTCCAGTATTTAGATTAAGTGTCAAGGCTCAATCTGAATTTCTTATGAAGAAGGCAGCTTCTCTTCAAACAAATCTCTGTTAAGTTTGTAAGAGTTAATGTACCTGGCAGCTCCTCAGCAGATGGCAGGTTTAAGTGCAGAATGCTGATGACACTCGAGCTTTGTGCTACCAATAGAAGTCATTAAGGTGAAAAAATTTTCAAATTAGTGTCTTCTGTAAATGATTAAAAGAAAGTTAGTCTTAAGATAAAATATTTTAGCTCAAGAATTAATTTACTTCGAGGATGCTTGATGAAGCACCTTTTGTTTTAGACACATGTGAAATACATTATTCACCTATGCATTAGACTAGTTTTCATTAATCTATGCACACAGATAGCTCCAAACACACACTGTGAAACAAGAAGCATTATATGCTTTTTGTTAGAACTCAGCCAGGCTGAATAACCAGATAAATTAGCAAAATATATGATTCATTTAGTAAACTTCCACTTCAAGTACATAAATACAAACTTTCAACATCTATAGATGCTAAAAAACAAAAGAAAAAGAACAATGAAAATTGTCTTGTTTAAACAGGAAAACCTAGTAATTCTTTGCTGGCTGATCTGCAAAGAAGCCTGTGGAGAGGCCACCTTTAAGGGAAAGAGAAGCCTGAATACTGCAGGGTGTAGGGCTCAACTACATTTGAAACCAGGTTTGTGGGTATCCACTGTAACAATTTACCTGTGGACTTCTGCTGACTGCCTGACAATCCTGCCCTCTGCCACTGGCTAAAAGACTTGCTAATAATAGCACTAAAGGATTTTTTGTCTTGTAGGGGCCTGACCTTACAGAGCCACACTCCGTCCTTTGCCAATTAGAAGGATGCTTATTTATGAAATAAAGCAAGTAAAGCTTCCAAGAGTAATAATAAATCACCTTTCTTGAACTTAATGCATTTTTTGCTTTATTTTACACAAGTAAGTAAAAGCACATATTATGCTTACCTGTAAACAAAAGAAGCTGCTGCTCCTGCAGTCACTTGCTTTGTTCTGATGAAATTATATTTCCAAAGACTTCACATTGTTCTCAGAATAAATTTTGGATATGCCAATACCTATCTTCCCCAATCCGTTGTTTTCTCTAAAGCAAACTATAGACCTAAACTCTTATTCCAAAGAGTTCGTTCTGGCTGAAAAGATTTCCAATAGAGCTTTTCTCAGGAAAAGCTCTCTCATACCTTCCTGCCAACACAGATAATCTGGTGTAACTGTTCATTTAGATTCAACTAAATTACATCTAGAGCATTTGCATGTTGTGTTAATTGATCTCACCTAAGAAAATAATGTCACTGTGCCAGCAAAAATCCTATTACTGGAACACGTTGCAACTGCCTAACAGTGTGGAGCTGCAAAATACCTATAGCAGAGGTATTTTATAATGTCAAGTCAAAACATGCCCTGGCAGTAAAAAAAAAAAAAAAAAAATTCTGCTGGGCCTGCATTAAAGTCTGATGACTGACCTTCCCTTGGTCAGAACTCCTGCACAATTTCAGCCCCTGATGCTGTCCTCGTTTGAGCTAAAATCATGTTTGAGGAAAGAGGTATTTCTGAATTTTCCCACTGTATTTATTTCACTGACATTAAACTACTGCTGAGGAAATCATAACATGATTACAAACTTAGTAAAATCCAAATCCTTATCTAAGAAAGGCAGTGATTCAACCAGAGAAGAAATATTCTGTCTTTAACAAGGCACAAGAGCTTACTGAGAGTAACAGAAAACAGCTCACATGAGAAAAAGGACAAGAGCATTGTGCGAATCATTCCAAACTTACTCTATGTGTGTAAACTTCAGAAATAATGTCACATTAATGTAGTTATCCTAATTTAACACACTCATGTTCATTAAAGGGAAAAAAAAAGTCACTACAAAGACAAACCATTCCCTGAGTTACACTCTGGGTAAATAAATGTCAAGCAGCAGAAGAAATTTAAGTTACACAATATCACAGATGTGCACTATAAGCAATTTTTTATTTTGCTTTGTACCATGAAAAAAGCCTCTTGGGAAGGAACCAGTCGGTCCTTTTTATAGCAGAGATGATTTCTATATGCATAGCTCAAGGCACTCAGTAGGAACCTATAAATAACTAAAACACAAAGCAAGACCCACTGTCAATTTTTTATCTTAAAATGTAACTAACTATTTTATTTTTAAAAAACTTGCAATGCTGTTTTTGTAGATAAACTGTTTCAATAAATCACGCAGGATCCTAATACTTTTCACAGGGAAAGTACAGAATACCTCTATGTCCTTTTGTTATCCCTGGAAGGTGACCATGTGTCTTTTGCACAATCTGCTGGGTTGCTTTCTTAACAAACAGTCCTTGCACCAGAGCTTTGCAAAGAGGCCAGTTTCAACAAAGCCATGAGTTCTGCTACTCGTACATGGACATTAGCAACATTGGCAAAATGATTTTCGGAGCATCACCCTTAAAAACCCCCTTGAGATCTTCAGGATTTCCTTGCTAAATGCCTCTATGACTTTGCTGGAGGAAACAAAGTCTTTCTTTTTCCTAGCAACAATATAAGTGCTGTTGAAGAGGTTTCTTTATATATAGTGACAGAGCATGCCAGAAAAAGGGGAAGAAAAATGGCATTATTAAACTCCATCACCAAGTGTTACTTAAAAGTAGGGATCATACAAATGGAATATATGGAACCACCTCAGTTCTTAAAAAAAATATACTCTTTAAAATGTATTTGCTTTGCACCATTACATTTATAGTTTCTACTTCAAAATATATATACACAGAAAATTAAATCACAAAGCCTTAAAAAAAGCCATAAAGCTCGAAACAGATTTCTGCATATTTTCCTATCAGTAGCAAAAATTTTATCACTGTTACAAGTACAGAATTTTGGAAGCCAGTTTCCTATTCCAGCATACTACTTTAAACTGAACTACAGTGAATAAAACCTTTAGGTATCTTTGCATATTTATACACAGAAATACTTCACGAAGTACTATTTTAAAATAAAATATATTTAAAATAATTTTCTTCTACCTGCTAATCTACTGGTAGACCCTGAGTACAAGAGATAACCGAAGTCCACTTAGGCTGTTTACAAGAACAAGAGTCAGTTGGAGTGATGGAAGAGCTTCAAAATGGAACAAGTATATGGCATGAACACCTAGAATATCCTCAGTCTCCAACAGTTTGTGAATTTTCAATTCTGAACACTGAGGTTTCCTTTGGAGACTGTTGTTTAGTTTGTTTCATTGTTTGGAGGTGGGGGAAGTGTTGTGGGATTTGCTTTTGTTTTAAAATAGTGCTTCAAAGATTTATTTTCTTCTAAATTCTCCAACCATAATTCACATCCATGTCAGGTTTTATTTGGAGCTTCCTGCAGCAAGTTCAGTTTATGCACTGAACTCTTGTTCTTTTCTTGGATGAGACAGTGAACATTTCTTCCCTATTAATTTTCTCTATGCCACTTATGATTTTAGAGAGTTCTAAAATAAGCTCCCTTTTTCAGGATAAAGAGTTCCAGCAAATTTAGACCCTCCTTGGACAGAAGTCATTGCTTACCCTTGATCATACTTGCTGCTCTTTATAGAGAGTCCACTTCAACTCTACTTCATGTTTTTTGAGAGATGGAGACCAGAATTGAATACTGAACACAAAGACACACCATGGAATCATTCAGTGTCACCATGATGCTCTGTTTTCTACTTCTTCCTAAAAATTCCTAACCTTGTATTGGATTCTTTAGAAAACAGTGGTGGGCAGTCAGCTCCTAAATGACAAGATACTTCGTAAGCTCTAGAGCATGAACCTTCTGGAGGAAAATTCAAGAGCTTGTCACTTGCTTATAGAGTAGCACAGGTCAAAAACTGCTTTTACTCATTCATGTGAAAAGTCTTGATTTAATTCAATAAATTTAAATCTTGATATTCAAGACATTATTTCTTTTTATTGGCAGAGTTTCACGGAATAATGCAGTTAGTACCCCTAATGAACAGGTTTTGTACAAAGACACAGAGGTAATACAAGAATATTCCAAAGATATCTTGAAAAGTGTAATGGTTAATGATTCTATGAGATCACAAAGCAGTTTTTCTGCAAAAATTAAAGGGAGGTGAGTGGCATTTGCAGATAGGCACTCAAAAATGCATGCAGTTAAAATATACAGGGACAATGCATTGCAACATAAAGTATTTTTGACTCACATCCCAATGACACTAACTATATATGTAATATCCTGGCAGCATGAATGTAAGAAGACTGAAAAGGGTGCTGCTGCATATCTGTCAGTAAAGAATTTCCATGCACTACTTGTGTCAGTGATATATAAATAATATATTACTGAAATACTAAAAATATTGCACTGTAGCTTACTGTATCTGTGTATTCTCAACAGTTAAATTAGTACTATATGGTGGGATGTTTTCAGGAGAAGGATGAAGAATAGAAAAACGGAGTAAGGATGACAGCAGAGCAGGTTTTAACTTGAAGAGCACTTCAAAACAATGGATGAGCAACCAAGGGACTCCAAGATTGGAGGAACTCAGGACATCCCTTTGGGAGTCCAGAGTTGCTAGGACCCCTGTCAGGGGGCTCCTGAGACCCTGAAATGATGCCAAAAACACCTGTGGGTTTGATTATAGCCCTTGAAACAAATTGCCAGCTTTATACAAGAACCTGAAAGTCACAGAAGTTTAAGTAGCGTTATCACAAAGTGAAAATGTAGATTTTAGGATTTTTGGGAATGGGGATTTTAGAACACAAGATGGAGGAAAAGGGGTGTTTGGTCCTTTCTTTTTCTTCTTCTTCTTCTTCATCTCCATCTTTTTCTGTTTAGTTGGCGCTTTGGGATTGGTTTAGAGTAGAACCTCACTGTCTAACATAGGTGACAGGCATTGGAAAATAATTGTAAACAAGTTATACATAGTTTGTATTATAAAAAGATTACACCACCCAGAGGGTGGTCAGACTGCTGACAGCTGCCTTGCAAGACAGACCTCACTGGGCTGAGAGAAAAAATATTGTAGATAAGAAAATAATAAACAATCCTTGAGACCGAAACTGAAGAGCTCTGATTCTTTCCTCAGGCACACAAACTGCCAGACAAGAATTTTCACACATCTCAGAGAAAAAAACCCCAGCAAGTTTCCGAGACAAGATGGTACCAGACACATAGGAATTCAAAAGTGTCATGTTCCTATAATCAATATAGACTCGGCTCTATGATATGTACAGTCAAACCTATTTCGTAAAATAAATATAATTACTTGACTTATCAAGCTATTCTTATCAGCACTATGCTTCTCCAAATTTCCAGCATAAGTCTCAATTCTAGGTTTTATTCATGGATTTAAAATAGCTACACTTAATAAATACAAAGATAAAACACTGTCTCACTTTTCATCTGACTTAATCTTTAACATTTTTCCTCAATGTAGCACAGAAAAAGATAAGAAAAATATATTGAATAGAGGAAAAGGGAAAGCAGATTATATTGTAATATCTAAACGAGGAGGGGAAAAAATAGATATATCATTCTGTTAGCTGCCCAAACAAAAGGTAGGTCTCAAGATGAAAAGGCCTGAATAGCAACCATCTGATTTATTGCAAAAACATTTCTCTGCTATTTGATAGAATGTTAGAAACCATTAAAGTCTACCTTTAATTTTATGTATAGACTTCAAGTATTTATCATGTATATAAATTTCAGAAGTACTTAAGTAACTTCAGAAGATATTTTAGATACAAGAGAGAGAGAGGAATAAGAAAAATCTGGAATTGCTATCAAAAGATATCACTGCTTATGTACATAGGCTGAGGCTTCGAAGAGGATCTGTCTTTGGGAACTAGTATTCTACAAGATTAAAATCAGAACAGCTGAAAAAATGCAAAACCAAAACTAAATAGAAGCTGTTACTTTTCTAAAAACCTGGGAACCTTAGAAGTCCTGTATGGACACTTGCAAGACTGGACTTACAAAACAAAGGAAGGTATGGAATTTTACAATAAGATAGCAATATTAGTATTAATGATAAAAATTGAGCAGGCAGTTTTCAAGACAAGCGACAAGAGCATCCACATGGCTAAGCACATTTTGCTGGTATGTAAACTTTAATCTTAGTCTCCTTACTCTCCAGAATGAGCCAGGAATCTGAAGGTAGTATAAACTAGAATTACAGTTCTCCCCATTTATCCCTCTTTACTGTGAGAGTATTTTTCTTACAGATTAACTCAAAAAAAAAAAAAAAAAGACACACCTGTTTCTTCAAACAAATGCCTATTGGCTGAATTCCTAACTACAAATTGATGTTTTAGAAAGCTTGCCACTCTTTTCCCCTTAATTCCATTCCATAACATTGAAAGTGAATTTATGGATATTTCCCCAAACATAACACCAAAAAAAAAAAATTGCTTTGCCTTATTTTATTAAAACAGATGTAGCCTACAATTCTTATCTTCACACTAACTGCAGCTATGACATAGTTCTTAGTTTCTCTTCATTTTGCCAGAATCATCTCTTATTGTAGTCAGATGCATTTTTTTCTCCACATGAATTTCCCTTCCTACTGGGATGCATAAGGATATTCTATCTAGCACTGAGGGGAAAAAGAAATCACTGTTTTTCTCCACCACTCTTACCAAATGTTCTCCAATTTTTTTGTATTATACTCCACACTTATTTTCCTTCATAGTTTTTTTTTTAATGAACTTACCTTCATTTCATTTCTTTCTACATAAGTTAATTTTTGTGTTTAAAATCAAGGCACTTCAGGCTTCATTATTAGCTGCAAAATTTTCCCAGGGAAATAAAATACATACATATCCACCCTCAAATATCCATTTAAATAGCCCACATAATCAGCTTGCCCAAAGCATGATAACTTAATTAGCAATGGCTTGTCACTTACACCATGGCTGTTCACTAAATTTGGGATTTGCTGAGAACACAGAGTTCAAAAACATCAAGCTCATCATCAGGCACATTAAAACTACATTTTTTTTAAACTTTTATAAAACTTACAACTAATAATCTGACATTTAAGTTATTTGTCTAAAAGTCTTAAATCAGAATAGAAGGCAAAATGTATGAAGTGTTGTTCATGAACAACACTACAAGTTAGACATTATGCAGAGATCTAATTATGTGAATCTGTACATGCCTACAAAAATAATTCAGTTTTGCCAAAGTCCCTTAAAACAGCTAAATTGATAATTTTAAGTACAGAAAAGAACATAATGGAGATGAAAAGGGATAGCAAGTCTAGGCTTCACACAGAAGCACAGAAGATTGGAAGTGTTGTCATAAAACTTAATTACAGAAGGGAAGACAGAAAAAAAAAAAGAAACCCAAACAAACCCTGAACATTTGTAAATACCAGGGAAAGCTTTTCCCACTCAAATGTTAGGAAAGTCAAATCCTATTTAATAAAGTCAATCAAAATGAAATTTGGGGAAAACTAAAGGCAGTTCTTTAATGAAATTACCGAGAAATCTCACTAAGGATCCCAAAGGCATCTTGATGAAATGTATTTAAAAATGACTGAAATCTCAGCTGCCCAGAGAAGGTGTTGGAGCAGGAAATAGCTGAAATATCAAAAGAGAGTAAATTTTTATTACAATAACCTTGCTTTAAACCATAGTTCAAGAACACTCACAGCCTTTGTTTTTTCAGGGTGACCTTGAACAGACATTAACACATTATTTGGGCAAAACTCTTCCATTTCCAAGGAACAACTGGAGAGGGTACTTTGGTGCACGTCATCTGTCACTTCTCATCTTCAGCCTCCAGTTTCCATCAGACTTCTAAAATTATTGTCCTGCACCGATGTGCCCCAGTGGAGCACACCCAGCAATAGGCTGCAGGCAGGTACAAGAGGCTACATGGGAGCTGGGTGGCCATGGAAGGGGGGGCAGCTCACTGCAAACCTCCAACAGCATTCAGCATCCTCAGCCTCTCCCCAGGTTGGTATGGCTCTCCAGAGGACACACTGCAGTGCCCAGGAAGAGAGAAAAGCCATTCAGTCACCCCACAAGGACATAACTGCACAGGTCTGTTCTTGTATTTCCAAGTTCTTATCTCAGTTGGAAGGGGGAACCACCAAGTCTGACACTGGGTGTCACTTAGCTGAGAGAACTCAGCTCAGCTGCAGCATTGTCAAGACCATCCTGTGGGCTGCCCTGGACACCTCTGAATCCCCTCAGCACAATCAAGCTGCATGGTCAGAAAATAACTCTCCACAGGGAAAAAGCACTATGAATTTTTTTTTCTTCATTTAGAACTAAGAAGACAACAGTAAATTTGCAGTGCAACCACGATTATATTTTCACATCAGCACAAGCAAGAAAAGAGCGCAGACAAGTATATGAGGTAACCGAATTTTCCAATCTAGTTACTTAGAAATATGTTGTAAATTTTTTTGCTGAATTTGTCAGTGATACAAATTCATATAGCTATCTCTAATTACTCTGCCACCACCTGAAACCAAGCTCTGGAGCTAGAAGCTTGAAGAGTTCATCTTCATGTGGTTGGTTGAGAGATTTGTCATGCAGTTGAAGAATGCTGCTTGATTTCAGTTGCACTATTCTAAAACACCAATAGCTAAATCTGGGTAGATTTGGTAGGGGTAGAAAAGTTTTTTTAAAAAATTAGCCTAAAAAGTAATTTTATTCTCCTCATCTTTTTGCAGCAGTCTTCAAGTAACAGCAGCAGAAAAATGCAGACTAGCAGAAGCATGCAAGAAGCATTAAAACTCACATTTTCACATGTTTCTACTATTTGGCAGCATCTATAAAATAAACAAAGTCAGTTATAATATTTGCAATAACATCTCCTTTTTGCCATTTAACTCAACTCCAGTGCTTGAACTTTTTCCTAGCAGTCAAGCCACAGAATAATAAATCCAATTGCATATAGCTTGATGGCTGTAGCCCTACGCAGTATGCCACACAGAGGCACTTGAGGAATTTACTCTTCATACAGAGAAGGCAATGGCTTACCACTTTGTGCAACAAAACCCTGGCCTATAGTACAGCCTGAGAAAAATTATGCCATCCTTCTGGAACTCTAGGGGCTGGTGCTGGCCACTAAGTGCTTCCATACAATTGGTCTCCAACGGCAGCCTAGATGCAGAGAACTCGCCAAAGCTATTGAAAAAAAATGTTTGAAAGAAGGCCACTATAAAAAAAGTCTTTCTTTTTGAGATAGCTCCTTGATTCTCAGCAGAATATCATGGGTAAAATTCATAATTAGATTTGTCACTTAGATCTATTTTCAGAATTTGGTTTCTCAGGTTACTGGGTGTCACTCAAGATCTCAGTAATTTTTTCCACTTCTTAGACATGTTTAACACCTTTGGTGCAAGTCAATAGTAATGCTACAGCACTATTCACTACATGTTGAAATCTAATGCACTTTGCTCTAATTATGAGGTCATTATCAGCATGCACAAAGGCATGTAATCGATTAGAAACAACATACTTCTCAATAAATAATGTATTTAGGAAGCATGCCTTAGATTACAACCCAGTAACATGCCATTTTTTAAAAAGTTTATTAGTCCATGGATTATAGTATCTCTCAGAAAAATCCCACAGGTGTTCAATAGTTACAACTCAAGAAGGCAAAGTATCTAAAGCAAAAAATCCCATGTATTTTGTGCAAGAAAATATTAACCAATGTATAATTTACCCATCATAAGGAGCAACCACTTTCGAATCTTCTGGCTAAAGATGATGCCAGATTATTTCAGTCCTGTGATTGCACAACATCAGCAAATCAACACTTCCAAGTCAGCGATAACATGCAGCCTCACTACAGAGGACCAAACCAGAGTGAATTCTTTCTCGTCCTTATTCTGTGGGAAGATTAGGTTGTCTAGAATTTTCAGGCCTCAAATCATCCCACATTTTCACTACATGCCTGCCTTTCCCCATTAAATGGGGAGCAGCTCCAAGTCTTCTCTCTATGCTGAGGGTCAAAACCTGAGTGCAACAATCCGAGGGCAATCTAGCTTCCTCATTCCCCAAATGTCACTCTTGAAAAGCACCTCAATCCCAGGCTAGCCAATTAAAAACTTTCTATTACCATAAGGATACAGGTGTCTGAACTGTACTGTGCTTCCACTTTCCTCTCTGCTACAATAAAATGCCATCTCTTTCCTGAACTCCTGAGGAGTTTTCTGAGGTCAGTCTATTCGCTAGTGGGCCATCTTCATCTTCAACACAGGTGTATGGAATCGTACATATTTTTACAGCAAATGTTAAAAATCTAATTACTGTGAATCACAATAAAGGGCTAGATTCTAATTCTAAAATCTCCCTTATATGCCCTTCCCTCAGAGTAAGCCACTCCAAGTTAATACTGAAAACCAAAACATTCAGATTGGTAACCTTTACAACCTCATTTGCACTCACTGCTCACTGTAAACAAAATATATTTGAATGCCACAGTGAAGTTCATTAGAAATTAGCAAATGCATATTAAAAGCCCTTCTCCCAGATATAAAATTTCCCAGTAATGAAAATCAGCTTTAAAAGTCTTAACACCTAAGTCACAGAAACATTATTATACTTGTAAATTTTAAGAACCACCAATAAAAATAATGCTTATCAAAGGAAGCGTTTGTAGCTGCTGCCATTCTTCTCATTTGTTTTACATTAGGTTGCCTCAGCAAGATAAAAGCATCCTCATCACTTCTCCCAACTGAAAATGCAGCAACCAAGTCTGCATATTAAGATATACAAGAGCAAAAAAAGCTCATGCACATTAGAACTAAGCAGCCTGCAAAACGTAGGCCTTGCTTCAGAGTCAAGAACTCAGCTGAAATAGGCAGTCATGCTGCAGGTCAGGAAGGAGATTGTGGCACCTACAGCCTGTACCCTGAGTAGAGTAGACACAGCATAACATACATAACACTTCCATAAAGGTTGTGTCGATTCATCTCAGAAGAGCCACTATCAGTCTGATTCCAGTTTAAATATAAGATAGTTGATTTGAAAGAAATTATCACTGGCAGCAGCTTCAGGCACAAACTCCTGCAGCTTTAGACAAAGGCAGGTAATAAAATCCCAGACTTTCCAGCAGCTCTGTCAAGATGTACTTTACAAATCAATAATAGCCCCTATTTATTAGCTAATAATAGCCAATAATACCTACCTATCTATTAGTTTGAGAGGGCCTATCTGAGCACACAGCATCCTGCTGCTTCTATCCTAGCCTGTAATCACTAAAACCTGAAGTATCAGAAGGAGAAGGGCAGATTTTTCCACATTCATCTTTCTTCATTGTTGAACCACCTCAGCCTTTTGTTTTGAACTCTGTTCTTGCCTTTTAAAAAGCATAAC
>VXBI01011031.1:1979245-2008097 GCA_013397375.1 Toxostoma redivivum
ACTGTATGCATTCAATTATTTGAACATTAATAAAAACAACCAAAGGGGTTCCATACCTAAGGACCCAAGAAGGTGCTTTTGTATTCATACACTCTTTTTCACATAAAAAGGTAATATCTTTGATGGAATATTGTTAAATATTGCATGCAGGAGTCCTTAATGTTTAAAACCAGTAACTTATTTAGATTTCATTTTTATTTAAAGGCTTCTGATAATTTTAGCAGTTGAAATAATGCAAACAAACAATCAACTTGGAGTCGTTTGCCTTCGTGTGTTCCCATATACCCTCTAAGCAAGATAATCCTCAAGGGACGAGTCATATGCAAATTTATTTTGCAGCTTGGGATTGTGCTAAATAATTACTAACAAAAATGTATTATTTAGCTCCAGGCTATCTCGATGCATTAGAATTAAATGGCAACTATTTGCTCTTTCAGTCATGGCAAGAACTACTGGGCTGATGTCAGCATCATTTTGAATGCCATTATCGCAGTCTCTGGCTCTTTAGAAGGAGCAGGCAGATTTATTTACAACCTAGTGAGTGTCTCACATTTCTTTGAGCATGACACCATAGAAAATATACTTCTTATTCTAAATTAAGAGGAGTATATGAATATTATTAAAAGCTATCCTTTTATTAAGGAGGTGTCTATGACATTCCCATCTCTATGGGAAAATTCATTATCACATACCATTTGAGCACCAGTAGGCAACTGCACATATTTACTGTAAGGGAAACGACAGAAAGCAGAATACACTTTTGAGTGTTTGCCAAAGAGCCATGTGACACATGCCCAGATCTGGTGTTAAGAGCTGTGGGGGTTTTAATTCCCTTTTTTTTTTTATCCCAGAAATTCCAGCAAGAGTGAGTAACAAGACACTGCACAAGTCTGAATCCCAGCTGTTCTGCTCTTTGGAAAGATCCCAAAAGCATCAGCACTGTACAAATCCACAGGCAGAACAGGCTGAAGAAATAAGAGGGCTGAACCACAGGAGTGTTTGTTTTTCATGGTCATGACACTGGCCATGAGTGAAAAGGTCCAGGACTTGCCACACTTGCAGGCACTACTGAATCACACTGAGAATACCCTCTCTGTGTCTTTCCTTCCATGGGGAAATGCTTGCAGTCTCAGTCATTTGGGTAGAATCTTTCCATAATATCCTACTCCATCTGTCAGCATAAGTGTCACAATGTGGCCATAAATTACAAGTTTCTAAGGCTTAATTGAGCATATATAAAGGCACACACTCCCCTGCCTCTGTCTTAACCAATGCCATCCTCTTTTTTGTGTCCTTTTGTGGCCATATTTATGATGGAAATATTGTAACAATGCATTCAAAACACATTGCAAACTAAATATTCATGAAGTCAAACAAATACTCCTACAGAAATATCCTCTTATGGATTCATAGCAAAGGGGGATTTGTTTCAGTGCTTGGCAATGCGCTTTTTCTGCAAGCAAAACAGTGCTCAGCCTGCCCCTTGCTCAGCCTTGGCTTTGCAGCAGTCACTCTCTCCACTCTCTCCTTGTTTCCAAGGTTTATCTTAACACAGACTGAACCCAAAAGCCCTTCGGGCTCAGTCTGTGTATTTTGGCTAACACCATCATAAAACCAAAGAATCCAAACTTTGCTCTAAATGCAATCCTTTATGGACAATGGAGGCAAAAAGTAATCAAAGCTCATGAATCTGAACAGCATCTTTAGCAAAGGCTTCCTCAGTCAGAGTGCAGAACAAGATCAGTTTCCTTCTGAAATTTCATTTGACAGCTTTGTCATGCCTTTCTCTGTCCTATTCAACATAGGAGGGTCACCTGAGTCTAAAATAAAGAACAAAATACAAATACTCCCAGATGTTTGTATCTGAGTTAAAGATTTAACTTAGGCTCACTATTCCATCTAGACACATAACACCAAAAAGCAGGGAAAAATTAGAGCTGTTCAATACCATCAAATATTGAAATGTGTCCTTGTATTCTGCATATTCATTTCCTAGAGAAGACATGCAAGCAGTATAATATTTAAACCTGAACTTCCTTAGGCACAGGCAAGTGAAGGCTACTACTACTCCAGAACTGAAGTTCCCACCTTTTAAAATTAAGGTTTTCCATGTTCCACAGGCCAAAGACTTGATTTCAGAACGTGACACACAAAAAGCAATAATCATAATATTTATCATTCAGCTCCCAGATTTTTTTTTGTTTTTACAAATACATGGTCAGTATGTTGTGTTGGTTTTTAGTCAAATACAGATTCAAAGCACACATTTTGCTATAGCTGATATTAAACCTACTTGAAGTAGATGGGGATACATCCACTTCCCTACCCATTAGATAAACGAAGGGAACACATTCACATTTTGGTATCATTACCATCTCAATTATGCCTTCAGACTCCAACTACAAATATTTTATTTTTATTTGGACTGATATGCAGCCAGTTACCATTTCAAATATTGCCAGGCAACAGACAAGTGAAGAGATGGAGCCATCTAAGAGCCAAAGGCACAACATTTCTTAAGAGAAAATTAAATATTGATTAAACAATAATTAAAAAGCTACTTTATGCTTTTAAAGATTAACCAAACATCAATTAATGTAATAAAAGTCTCTATTTAATGTAATTGAAGTCTCTATTTAAACAATTTCTCTGACAAAAGGACAGTTTAGCGTCCTGTCCTCAGTAGATGCTTCATTTGACTTTGGTTCCAGTAATGTATACAACATAGTAAATGGAAAGCAGACAGAAAGCATACCTTACTCCTTGGTTTATTTACCTAAATGGATTTGAACACAGAGCAGAGATATTCCTACAGATTTGTAACACAGAGAAAGCAATATTAATTAATAAACCTTCAGATAAGCAAATAACTCTAACTTCTAATAGGTTTACAAGAACCACTTCCTCTTTTTAATAGGAAAAGCTCAGCAATGCCTCTTGAACATCATAAATGAGCAAATATAAATGAAGTAACATAAGTACAACAAAAGAAGTGGCAAAGCACTGTCCACTTCTCACCAGGAAAAGACAAATATAATGATAAAACCACAACAAAGGAAGCAAGTTTTGACAATTTCACTAGAACAGAGCATTTTACAATCAAAAGAAAAAGGAAACACAAAATGGCTAAAAAAGGCTTCTCCTGTGAGGACAAGGAAGCAGTCCCAGTGCTCCGAGTAGCAGTGCCTACCAACAGTGCAAAGAAAAAGCCCCACACCACTGGTGACAATGCTTCACATGCCAGTGTGTTCTCAGAGACACTTATCCTGAAACAACACTAAATACTGAAAATAATCTGTCTACGCTCTCAGGACACGTCCGAAAAAAAAAAAATAAAAAAGATAATTCCTACAAAAGGGACATCCCAAGGGAAGTTCCAAGACTGAAAATGGAAATAATCAGCTGAGGAGTCAGGACATTGCTTTCTCACTTTCACTCTTGACTAGGTAAAGCAGCAGGCACCAGGGACACTAGCTCAAGTGCAGCCCCTAACAGCAAGTACTGCAGCATCTGCTCCTGGGCTTTTTCCCCTCCCTGGTACTCCTGGAGAGGCTGCAGCTGCCTCATACTTAACCCTGCATCAAACTGGCAGTATTAAGCAGATCCTCTTGCCTCCTCACCCTTAAAGATGGTTGTAACTTTAAGTCAAAAACCATAAACATATGTCACATTTGATTTTCTTAAGTGATTAGTATATTACTAATCAAATTGAGAAGCTGATTAGCAAATTGAATATCTGATTAGCTCCTACCATGATGCAAAGAATTAGATATTAATCATGAAGATAAGCACCACCGTCCTTGCACTCAAAGCAAGCACCTGCAATTCAGAAGGGGGCAAATAATGATTATTAAAACCAATGAATTGTGGCTCTTTGATTAGTTCTAGACACTTTTTCCACATCCAATCAAGGTAATTATACAATAACTCTTTGAAAATATATGCTGTATTTAACAAAGCAGGCCTGACACATTTTTGCTCAATAAACACTATTCCTTCAGCACTCCTCCAGCTAGCTAATACTCTCTGTTGCAAGATGACCTACCACTACAAAATTCTATTCCAACAGTTGCTGACTGCTTTACTAATATTGGCACAAACAAGTAACTCATGACGTTGTACAAAAACTGAGTTTGTTCCACAGATGATACAAGGCAGTTCATAAGGTGGCTTAAAACATGAGGAAAGGAAAAAAGTATCTGTTGGTGTCAAGAAAATTTCCTGGCAGAACTCAGCAAGAGGACAGCTTTCAGCTGATTAGCTGTGCCTTCATGAGACTTGCTTCAAGCTAGTTTCCAAGTTAGATTTATCAATAACAAACTTTAAATATATTCTATCCAGATTGATCTCAATGCAAAGCTAGGTTGGAAGTACTTAATTGTTTTGAGTTTGGATTTTGTTTTGTTGGAGTTTTTTAGTTTAAACTTCAGTAATCACTATCTGTCTACATTAGATCTTTTTATCTCTGAGGGATTTTTATTCTATCAATGTTATGACAACTATAAACAAGCAACTTGGCTTTTTGTTTCTTACATGTTTCCAAGTAACCATGCTTTAATAGTTTCCTGCTTGTCATGGATTTTTTTTCCAAAGAAAATTGTAGTTAACTTTAACCATGTTATAAATTCCAAGGTATAAATTCTTTCTCAGATGAGAATTAAAAATCTTAATTAATTCCTCTCTGCCTACAGCCAGCAAATATATTTCAACTAGATTTATCATCCTCTACATCAGCTATTGGATAAAACACATTAGCTATTGCTCAATTGCTGTATCTTGCTGCCCAAGAGAGCCAAAGGATTTCATTTAGGTCCCACTTAATGAGCTGAATTATCAGAGAAAACAAATGTTAGTCCTCGAACTTGCCTTCAGTTACCATCAGTATTAAAATCTGGGCCATTACAACATTTTCTTCTCTGTTTTTTCCTCTCTTCTTTCTTTTCTCCTTACGCTAGGAAAGCCTGCACCCATTAAAATGTGATCACTCATCAATTTTCCTGTGCCGTCAGAAGTGCATTTGTTTCTGAATGGCTCAAAGCATTGTTGTGAAAATCTTTATAAAATATATCTTGAGTAGACTCTATTAAATTGGGTGCTACAATCCTTTCCATCTTGAATAAAAATAATAAAAACAAGAAGGAATACTAGGAAGTGTTTACCTATTACCACAACAAAAATCACCATATTTGTATTCAGCAGTGACAATAACATGAATAATTGAACACGAACCTATTGACTTGCAAGTTATATAATACACAGTGTTGGAAATGTGCTTCATACACAATTTTATATATGAGGAAGATGAATAATTTTAGTCAACATCACTGTTAAATTATCAGAAGAGCAGACATCCACATATTCCTTTGGTGTTTCCTCTAGGCACCAAATTATTACATTTTGCTTTTGAAAGCAAAAGGTAAAAAAAAAAAAAAAAGAAAAGGGGGGGAAAAAAAGGATGCAGTACCATCCAAATTATGTCTATTAGTTTTTATCACATATGCAATATAAAAATATACTGTGAACTACACACAGCCTGAGCAATGACTAAAGGAAAATAAACCACAATTTTGAGTATCAAAATACAGAGGTCTTTACTACCAGGACAGAATAAATGCCTCACTGTCCACTGGTAAAGAACAAGGATGTACAAATATAATTAATGTATTTTTCATAGAAAATGTACTGTTACACAGAGATAAAAAAACAGAATTCTTCAAACTCTGTTATGGTATTTAACAAAGCTGTAGCAGCTTCTTCATTTTTGCCTTCTGAAACTTGCCTGGAATAGTTTCATTCCTAAAGAAAACGTCTGTGGGAGTGCTGCATGTAACATTTCTGAAGCAAACTGGAACAGTTGGTGAGATACTGCAACTCAAAACTGACTGAACACATTAAAACAGTTCATGGAAAGCAGCAAACGTGAGGTTTCTCTCCTATCTTGTGCTATTACACAGCAGCCAAATACAGTTTCAGTATGTGCATTCATAAAACACAAGGACACCCACACACTTAGTGCTGCAGAGCAGAAAACATGATGCACTTGCCTAGAGAGCCCACAGCAGGTTAGGCACTTACTGCTACTTCCCCAAACACCTAATGTACCTGTCCTGGCTTTGATGCAGTGCCTTCCAAATGTTCTGTTAAAAAACAGTGAACTTCAGCATCCTTAAAACAGCTGCCCCTGCTGTGTAAAGTAGTCCAAATGTGGTCCTCATTCCAAACTGTGTCTTTTTTGCTGAAGAACAGACTCCAGTATATTACACAGCCTGCACTGTGTTGAGATAAAGGATGCCCAAGGAGCACTGGATCACTGGTATCCCATTGGGTCTCTCAAGAAAACAAATTTCACACCTCAGGAGACTACTCCTTAGAGAAGATTTTAAATACATATACTTTGAAATTATTTCACAGCTGTGCAAGTACCTTAACTCTCTGACCAAACTGAAAGACCATACAGACTTATAAGAGAAAAGCCTTGGTATCCAACTGTGCCATAAAAAGCAGGCTTTTGCTGTATTCTCCCCTGGTTTTTTGGAATTCAAACAATTACTACTACACATTTCAGTCTTTCTTGGTTTATTTTATTTTAAGCTACTGTAAGAACATTTCAATAGGAGAAGACAATTAGCATGCCTCCAGACAGCAATTGTGGAGCTTCTGCCTGATAGCTTTGAATACCACCTTTCTAAAGTAAGGTACAATTTTCCCCCTACTCCCTCCTAGCAAATGGTTAGGACAACACATCTGTTGAGAGAAAAATACATCCTCCTAGTGCCCCATTTTTCTCCTTTAATGAGTATAATTGTTAAACTTGCAGCTGTTACAGGCAGACTGGACTGTAAGTTCGTGCTGAAACTTATAGGATACATCCCTAGAAGCCCCAGAGTACATTTCTGATGGGCCATACAACCTCAAATCATCTTTATAAATATTTAATGGAGTGGTGCAAATGACACAAAGGGAAAAAAAGAAGAAAAATAAAAAAGAAAGCACCAAACCATCACTACCATTCATTAAACCATCATTAACTCTTCACAAAACCTGCCTTCTGAAATTCACCTTCACCTAGAGAAACACAAGCAGGTGTCATCCCCATATTCATTCTCCTGTCACTCCTTGAGACCTGTATTTTGCCTGGCTACCCAGTCCTCAGGGCTTTGCTGCTTTTTTGTTTATTTAGTTATATACTTCCAAGAAAGACCCCCATTCCCAGCAGCAAAACCAGCGTAACACAGGGCAACATAAACTAGGAACAGCCTGCAACATGGTAGAAATTGGTGTCATTATTTCCATATTTTATAAAGTCTCACACCTAGAGATAACAATGTAAATGTCAGCATCTTTAATAGTCCTTCATTTCTGCAGGAATGGCCAGTGCTTATTCCAACACCCTCAAACAGTTTCCAAAATTTTATATATGCCGGAAACCCCTACTGTTTTCTTCCAAATGGTCTGAGTTTACTGCTGTTAGTATTTAGGTCATCAGGTATTTTCAAAAGAAAAACTTTCAACAACTCAAAACCTAATGGGGAAAGCAAAATAGGATTCAACATCAAAATTGGTAATGTCATTAATGCCAGCCTCTAATCTCATTTTGCTTATTTAATTAAAAGCAAAAAAACTTTAAAAAAAAAGGGGGGGGAGGGGAGCCCACAAAAAATTAAGCTGTTACAACAGAGTTTGAATGAACAATATGCTGCACAACCAAATTTTGCCACATAGCTTAGATCTAGATTGTTCACCTTCATCAAATTTCAGCTACACCAAGAGAACTGAAATATCAAATTATCAAAACAAACATTTGCATGACTTCTTCAGTATAGGTTAACAAGTAAATTAATACCTGGATAGAAGAGAGAGATCTAACTGGGCTGCTGGCTGAATGAAAGGTTGCAGACTGATGTTATCTACTGTCTGCTCTTACTGGTGTGGCTGCCAGGGCTCCAAGTGCACCTGCATAGGCAGCAACTGGTCTGAAGAATCTCACCAAGGTTCTCACCTATTCCCCACAAACTCCTTCCCCAGAATGAAGATAAGCCTAGCAAATGAGGTTCTCAAATACAAAAGGATGTCTGAGTACAAATGTAAGGTCATCCACAGTTTCTGCAGCCATAAAATCAAGTGTTAAAGAAGCCCTTGTTTAGACACACAAAAAAATAATTAAAAAACAGTTTTTTCACTCTTAATTATCTGTGGAAGCAAAGGATTTTCAAGGAAAAACGTTTCTTCTAAAGCATACTACTTGCAAGTGCAAGGCATAAAATTTACCTCATTAAGGTATTAGCACTTAACTTGCATGCATCTACAAAGTACCTTTTTCTTTAGGCACAGATACCCGTGTTCAGACCTATCAGAATTCCAAACTGCAAACCCTATTCAGTATCAAGCAATCGTATTTGTACATCAAGACTACTGCAAAAAGTCTAGGTAATTTGCAAACTCATACATTTACTGTGTATCAGAAAAATCATAAAAAACCCTAAATGAAAGTGACACTTTATATCAGGAAAGATGCATAATAGACTGGATGTCCAGTATTTGAAACAGATGTTCTAAATAGCTCTTGATTTTCATCCCACCTCAATGAACAACATGCATTGTGCTGAGACAGAAAGAAAAGGGAATGCTTGTAAATGCTGTTTTATTCCCTACCAGAAGGGCTAAGTATTAATGATGCATAAATGTTTCCAGAAAAAAAGAAGAAAAAAAATCTTAAAAGCTTGGAGGCCATATGTTATCCTCACAGCCACACTAAAGAATAGAAATATGGCTTTACTTGTATGTTTACTGGAGTAACACCCTACTCCACACCTAATTAAGATTTCATTAGTATTTCTGCATTTTCAAAATTTGTCCAAGGCTCTATCTGCTAAGCCTGCCAACAGCAGTTATAGTAGTACTTCCTTTTGCCCACATATCCCTGTTTACTACCAGCATAATTATATGTATCTTCTATTTTCTGGCACTGAAAAAACATCCAAACTATGACTTAAGTGTAGTCAGCTCAAAACAACAATGTTCATGACAGAGAAAGCTCAAATATTCTCTTCATGTGATTATCTCTGACTGTCACCCAGTGAAATAATAATTAATGCTATAGCCCAGTGGGCTGAGAGAAAAGACAGGAAGAAAGAGGAAAGACTTAAGTGACTTCAGTGGGAGAACAGGCACTAGCTATCCCTTGTCCACTTATTTCAGGTTTGAATATGGCCATTTATTAATGAGCTTCAACAATACTAAGAGAAAATGCAAACATCAAATTGGGCACAAAACAAAATTAAGTGAATTTACCTGAAAATATATAATGAAGAACACATAGTCCTTTCTGTTGTAATCAACTGATTTAAACTAAAATCAAAACAAAAACCCAAAAAAAACCCAAAAAAAATCCCACTTGCTAAAATAAAGGTACAGTAGACATCAGTCTGCCTATCCAAGGAACCTGGAATTGCTGTGCATTATGAAAATTTTGACTATACCCAAGTTCTGCAATATTTAATATTTACTTAAAATCTATTTTTCATCGTGTTTTCTGAAGATTGCCAAAACTTGCAGCTCTTGGGTAAATAAAATATTCCCAAGCCACTTGGGTATGATTGCAAGGGCAAATTCGTTTGCAGAGACTGACATTTGAATTGAAGAGTGAAGGTCTCGCCTTGTTTTACCCAGGAAAATGGTTTGGATTTATTGTTTAACTGCTTAAACATGTTACTTAGGTTTGCTTAGATGTTTCCAGATTAATGAATAAAATAAAGTTTACTAAGATAGCATATATTTCAAAAAATAAAGAAGGAAAGATATTATTGTTTTCTTCTTTCTCCAGTTACTGTCATGCCCCAATGCCATGGACAGATTCATTCAGGCAAGTGACAGCACGATCAAACCTTCTGGTGGAGTGAGCTCTCACACACTAACAGACACCAGGTATCAGGAGATGCCCACTGGAAGCGACACACACAGGGATCTCATCCAGAAGAGAAAACCTACAGGCCACAGCAGCATGAATGGCAACCTCAGTGAGCTGCAACTTCCCAATGATTTCAGCTAACATCTGCTGGAAGCCCACAGTGCAGCCTCACTAACCTGCAGCAGGCTGGCAGTGAAGTCAGTCTGAGAGGAGACAGAATGAGAACAAACCAGAGAAGAGAAAGGAGAACAGATTCTGAACTCCTTGTATATAAAAATAAGACTGGAAAAATGTTCACTGTTCCAAGAGAAAATGAAGAAATATCGTAGTAGTAGTAGTAATAATAATAAATTATAAGTTTTGATAACTCAAACACCAGGCAAACCTCTTTCTCCCTTTGAAATACCATGGGATGTGGTGATATCAGAGTAGTGCTATGCCAAGAAAAAATAAGCAGCATGAGGTGTTCATGTCACACACTAGCAGGGGGTCATGTGCCACAGAGAGCCAACACTGAGAGTGTGTGTGTACACATAAATATTTGGTCCACAATTACCTACACCACAAATCCGGCACATATGCAGTTTTCTCTCACCCACAGTATTGCTACAGGAACATCAGCAAGCTTAATTAATCATCCAGCTTGCATATCATTTGGGAAAAAGTACTTTAACACTTGCAAGTGTTTTATAAGAAAATCTCTGATTTGATAGCCCAAATAAAGCCTGGCTATTAATTCCAGGTCACATTGTATAACGGAGTGTAATTCATCTAAACTGTGACAATAGATTTGAGTGCTTACCCAAAATGTAAGCACTTATTTTTATGCTTTCCACAAATGTTGGAAAAGGAACAAAATGGAAACGCAAAATAGAGTACAAATGACAACACAAGCAGCTGGAATCTAAGGCAGCACAAGTTGCTCTGCTAATTGACTTGGAAAACACTTCAAGATGAGCAAGTGCTGTATTACAACCAGGCTTCTCTCTTTAGCATTCATCCAAAGCCCATTATACAAAGGTATTTTTTCCTTTGGACTTCAGTCATCTTTAGGTGTGGTTACCTTTCACTGTTCAGTCAAAAGACTTAAGAGACCATCTGACTTTTGTGACTTGAGTGACAAGAGGTCATCTTTGATAAATCTTTGATAATCCATCAGAAAATCATTTCTCTAATCATATATTAATATCCTATCACTACACAGCTATTTGCAATTATTATTTTTATAATAATAAGGGGAGGGAGACAATCTACAAATGTAATGAACAAAACCCTTGCTCTCAAAGAGGTAATGAAAGCAACAACTTGTGCAGCCCAAAAAATGCCTTGGCCTTTAACCCAAAACTTCACACACCTTGATGTTGTCTCAATGGACAATGTTATATATCCCTTTGCCAACAGTTTGCCAAGGAATACATAAGCAAAATATTAGCTGTGGATCTTTTGAGTGCAGAATCAACAATTCCAAAACAAATCCATGGCCGACTTCCCAGTTATCATGAAATGCTTTTGTACAGGCTGTGGAATATGAATAAATTTAAGCCCAATTATGTTGAACTGAGATGCACTGTTACTACCCTTTCCAGTGCATCTACTGATTCCAAGTCTGTAAGCTTGACTTGACCTTCCTGAGGGATGTGAGTAAATAACAAATACAAACAGATGAACAATTTTAAAGACTCACATGCTATATTGCCTATGGACACCATTTCTTTAGCATGATAATTTTCTAGTTTATGTACTCTAAACGTTAACACTAGTAATAGACAATCTAAACCATTCACCTTGCTGAACACAGACTACATAATAACCCTATATTAAATGTTAGAGTCACAGGAAATAGAATATTTGATCTTGCATTCTGTCAATTTCCAAATACAGTAATTCTGGCCAAATCAAATCTCTGAATTCCTTAAAAGTTTATCAGCTAAGTATATTCAAAAAATTAATCAGTTAATTTTTCTTATCTCTTACCAAGGATACAAAGAAAATTTGCAGTTTTCTCTATAAATTGCAGAGATTTCTGTTTGGGACTAAATTTGCAGATCAAATCATACCTCTAATGGCACAGGACATACACAGATAGAATGTGCACATGGAGGCCAAAACATTTAATTTCTTTATTTGAAAACTGTATGAAATTAAAGGTATTCAGAACTATTTCAGAATTATATGTCTCTCAGCTATAACATTTAGAAAAGACACAATAGTTTTATGGCACTCAGAGCTTCTAACACTTATTTGTTAAAAGTATTTATAATTGCTATGACTGCTTACTACTATTTTATGGGTGAATTTGCATTAGTAGGAAAGCAAGCCTAGAATAATTTATAACTAAAATATCTCAGATCTTTGCGGCATTTCCAAAAGTACATCACCTTTAGTTTGATTAAGTGCTTGCCTGTCTTTCTCTCCTTTTGTGGTGGTACTTACCTACCTATCTTTACTATTTGCTTTTTATTACAATGAAGTACATCCCAACAATAACTAGGAAAAAAGGCACTTATTTTTTCAGAACAACTTACAGCTTAAAAGCTCAGCATTCACAAACTGATGTTAATAAACAGTACAGAATTTTCAACAACCATTAGTACATTTAAACACATGTTTTAGTATAGTCTTTCCCTTTTAAAATTAGTTTATCCAAATTTAATCTCCTCAGGTGTGTCCTCGAGGCTCCAGATAAAAACACCATATGCAGGGAAGAGTGAATAAGTCTCTTTGAAATCTATTAAAACAGAGCTTTAATTCACTTATTTGCTATTAGAACCTGGAGATACCCTGGAGTACTGCATTTCTATTAAAAAAAAAAGTGTCTGTAATAATAATATGTTACAAGATGTTTAAAAGTTCTCAGAACTTCATTTTAATATTAGTATGAAAAGTTTGGATTTTTTTTTCCATCTTCTTTTGGTTTGTTTTATAGGAGAGAAAAAAATGAAAGCTATCACATTTAGAAGTCAGACCAAGATGAAATGAGTTAAAACAGTCCAGTACAGAAATTCAAGGGTAATTCACTTTAGGAAAGAATACACAAGTGTCAAAAGATTAATAATGGGAGGTTAAGTGCAGCATTTTTCATTAAAAATAGTATGTCAGCCACATAATGCAAACATATTGATATGTAAAATCCACTGCAATAGAGTATTAAAAAGTAAAATGCAAAGTGCAGCTAATTCAGACAGTAAAATTGCTATTTTAATGGCAGTTTGTTCTGATTACCAAATATCAGCATCCTAATCCTAAATCCCTGAGAATAATTAGTTTCCTAGTCTCCTCTCTCCTATACTTAAACTTACTTAACTGCACCATATCTTAGAGATGAATGGGCCTTCCTCCTGCTTGGGTTTAGGAAAGTCATCAGGTCCTGACTGTATTCTGGAGATCTGAGCAGAAACCCTGCTGCAGAATTAGACATTTTTGAAAGAAAAAGGTGGAACAGAAACTAGGTGGATTCTGACAGAGTTAAAGTTTTGAGGTTCCCCCTCGCATTGTTCCTGTTTTCCTACAACAGAATTAAGTAATAAAAGAACATAATTTTCCTTTGCTTTGCCTGCTTTTCTCTTCCTCAGAGGGAGCCTAGTTGGTTACTTTGATATACAGGCAGAAGCTTTAGCTGCATCAAGAGGACATGAAATTAAACCCTGCCCAACTCATCTGTCTTTACAACCTTCAAAAACCTTTACAACCTCCAACTACTGACCAGGTGAGGCAAGGACAAGAAATACGAGTGTGTTAAGAAAAGCTGAAGTAGCATTTGCAGAGACAGTATCTTTTTTCTTGTATCAGCAGATTAAGAGATATTGGAGGAAATAAAAGCTTCTTGACACTCAAAGCCTTTACTGGACTTGAAAAGCTACAGAAAACATGAATCTAAGTACCAAATCGAAAACACTGGGTTTATGCAATTGGCTTTGTTTCCAGAACAATTAGAAAAATTTTAGAAAAGGGAAGCTAGACATCTATAGAGCAGAAAAAGCTTTTGGCAGGGCTACAAGCAGTAACTCATAACAAGTTTCCCAAGCATAAGGAATAAATACCTAGCACCTAGGGAACAGCTGAAAGTTAAGAGGTGATACTCAGGGAAAACAATATTCTGCCACAACACCAATATCTCCATTGCACTTAATATCATGCAATACTGCAAATAGAGAGACATCTCATACAGTTCTTAGTCCAAAAAAACCAAAGAAGGTTTTCACCTTAGGATGAGTTTGCAGATGTTAAGGAGCAGGAGGAACAGCGCAGAAACTACCAGCTTTTGCAGATGTTAGGGAACAGTTGGGAAACTTCTTTGAAGAAATTATCTGTCTTATTTGAAGACCAGGTAGCTTATGATATATGATATATTATTATATATCATATATGATGTGTGCAACACAGCATATAGCCATATCATAAAGTCAAAGAAAGGTCTAGGTTGGAAGAGGCCTTAAATGATGCCCATATCTTGGGAAAGAAAATAAATAAACAAACCTAAAACAACAAACTACTCATACTGGCTTGTTTCTTGAAATCAGAGTACATGTACTGGTCATGTTACTCTTTCAAATAAAGAGCCTTTGTCTTTTGAGAGCCATTCTTAGACTGGAGAGGTGTTGTGTCTCCTCAGATCACAGAGAGATAAATTTGAGAGCTTTAGCTTTCTAATGGCTTGAATATGTGGAATAAAATAAATCAGGAAATGCACCCAATCCCTCAGCCCTCAAAGCTAAAACCAAAATGTATCACCACCTTCTGCGGAAATTATGCTACATACATCCAGAATAAGTTTGATAGCATGTCACATAAAATCAAGTGGCTAAGTGGCAATTGCCATCTATCTGTATATATCAAGGGTATCAAGTATCCCTCACAGACAACAAAACCATTCTGAGTTTGTAATTTTTCTCCCTCTATATAGGAATCACAATTTCATTAACACTTCACTCATAAAGATATTATTACCATAGCCAGCAATTTAGAAAGAGTAATAAAACAACAAAAAGACTGTGTATACATTACTTTAACACTATAATTAAGATCTCTCCCATTTTCAATTAGCGTCATGAAGACCTTTGATTCAATTACTGCCGAATATTTTACAAATATGACAGATACTTTTCTTTTTTAAATATCTTCCTAGGATATATACAACTTCAATAACAAATATGAGTGTTTTTGTAGTTATTCATAATTAATTTCCTGAAGGTCACAGAATCAGAGAATGGATAAGGTTGGAAAGGACCACAGAGGGTTATCTGGGCAACCCACCTCAAGCAGGGTCAGTCTACAGCACATCACACAGCAATGTATCCAGATGGTCCCGAATATCTCCAGTGAGGAAGACTCCACAAAACTCTCCGGAAAATCTGTACCAGTGCTCCATCACTTTCATAATAAAGTTCTTCCTTATGTTCAGGTGGAACTTCCTGTGTCTCAGTTTCTGCCTGTTCCTTTTTCTCCTATGGCTTGGCACCACCAAGAAGATCCTAGCTCCATCCTCTTGGCATTCTCCCTTCATATCCATACATTGATGAGGCCCCTCTCAGTCTTCTCCAGGCTAAACAGGCCCAGCTCAGACTTTCCCAGGAGTGGTGCTCCAGTCCCCTAGAGCCCCTTTCCCCAGGAACTCTATGTCTCTCTTATACTGAGTAGCCCAGAAGTGGACATGGCACTCCAGATATGGCCTCACTAGGAGGACACATATAGCTGAGTAGAGAGGCAGGATCATCTCCCTTGACTTGCTGATAATGCTCTTCCTAATGCACCCCAGGATTCCCTTGGCCTTCTTGGCCTCCAGGGCACACTGCTAGCTCATGGACAGCTTGTTGTCCTCCAGGACCCCAGGTCCCTCTCTGCAGAGCTGCTTTCCAGCAGGTCAGCCCAGCTTTTACTGGTGCACTGGGTTATTCTTCCCCAGATGCAGAACTCTGCACTTACATTTGTTGAATTTCATAAGTCTTTTATCTGCCCATCTGAGAAACTCTTAGGATTACATGTGCTGCTAACCTCCTAGCCTCATCAGAGCAAAAGTAACAGATTCTCCAAAACACTTAAATACTAAGCAAAGTTCAACATCACGCATATGCATTACCTCTGAAATCAAGCTCAACAACACTAGAGATGAGTTGCAAGGCAGAAAACAATATAAATTAACAGATAATATAAACTCTTCGCAGAATTCAGAATAAGGTAGCACATTCCTCTCTACATGAATCTTAATTCAGAAATTCAACGTTTTGGCATTTCTGACTAAATAAACTATTCTCAAATATGTATTTCTCATTTCAAAAAATGTGGAGGTACTTATTTCATGGAAGATATAAACAGGCAGGCTGTACAACTACAATCTTTCCGTGGAATTACATGCGTAACAGCCTCTTCTTGTGACTGACAGTTCTGATAGACTCAGTTGAAGGCTGATTTTAATGAAACCCCCATTTTCCAGGGTGAGACCATTATGCTAGAATTATTTTTGTCCTCATCTTAACTTACAGCACAAAAAGGTCTCTCCTTTTCTCCTCCATCCTCAATATAATTTTAAATTGAAATACCGAACTCTTTTTACACAAATTGGTCTACTGACTTTCAGTCAGCTTTGCAAAAGATATTTTCTTCAGCTTATGTAAAGCCAGCATGATAGATCATTTTGAATAAAATAGGTCTTGGACAATTTCTAAAATAGACTGCTCTGTTCAAATGAATAGGATATATTGGTCACAAGACTTGTCATCTAGGAGCATTTGACTTGGTATGTCGGATCCAAACAGACATTTAAATCCCAGCAAATCCCAGTTTTTCTCTTTAAAGTGAAGATAAATTTTAGATGATGACCAATTAGAAAACAAACTTGAAAAGCATTTCAAACCCACATGAAGTGTTAACCAAGAGGTCACTGCACTTCTGAGCATTCAGACAGCAACTTCAGAAGCAACACTAGTGAGTTTGCACGGAGACATTAAAAAGCCCAGCATCAGCTAGTTGAGCCTTAACCTCTTTAGATGATATGGCTGTGACACTTCTGTAGATATTTAGGTGGGAAACATAGAATGAGCTGTGTATCCTGTGTCAGCAAGCTGGACACATACCCTTGCTGAAATCCCAGGTTATAGAGATCATCAGGTGCCAGGGGTGTGAGAGCACACCCAAGAGAGAGCCCACTCCCAGATGCCCAGACTCTCTGTTGCCTCAGCCACTGAAAAATTATTTCATCCCAGTGAGCTAAGGCTGTTTCAGCAACCAGCAAATAATATATTAAAATGCAGCAAAAGAAGAAGGGCATGAAGCATGCTGAGGTTTAAGATAAATGAGCAGTCTGCTTACCTGTCAGAAGCCATCTTAAAGGAGTCCATGAGGAAATACAGCTGTCTCATTATTAAAGGGTGAAAGATTACTCTGATGTCAATGAAACACAAGGACTATGACACACAACTAGGATTTAAGAAATTATTCTTTACCAAGTCCTGTTTATTTATCTGCTATTCATCAAACAGCCCTTCCTTGAAGTTAACCATTTCCTCTAAACCCTTACAAAATGCAGGGCTGCAGGTTCAAGCCTTCTGTGCACTGTCTTGCAGATTAAAACTTGAAAACATGGCTGGGAAAATCTGCACTACAGCTGCATATTGGGCATCAACAGCAGGGATTTGGTAACAGGGCTGCTGAGGTGCCCTGTGTGGCAGGCAGCCCTGAGGTGGCCACAGCTGGTTCCAGGTGCCTCTGAAACAAGCATAAAGAGCCCATCAGCCCCAAATACCTCGGGCAGGTTTAAAAGACATTTTAAAATGCCTGTGCCAGCCACAAGAGGCGGGACACACAGCACTGGAAATGTGTCTGGGAACACTTCTGGGCAGGAGGGACTGCAGCCATGGGTGACCCATGCTGAGCCAGCAACACCCAAAAGGGACTGCAGCTGTGGGAAACCCAGGCCAGGGTAGCTGCATCCCCAGGGGCACTTTGGCATGTGGATCCTTCTCTACAGCAGGTCATGAAGAAAGAACAGTGAGAAAAACAGTAAAATGAGGAGCAAAAATATACATTTATGGCACACAACTCCACTTCCTGCACTTCTCTTCAGCTCCCCAAAGGCAGTAGGGAACACTGAAGCTAATCTGAAGTGAAAAGAAGCAAAGCCAAGACTAGGGAGGGATTAGAATAGGTGTTTGAGTTAAACTGAGCCTGGGGAAGGAAAGCACTTGACTTTTTTTGAATAATTTTGAGAAATTATTCAGAGTCTGTAATTCAAGAATTGCTTACTTTAATTTCCTTTTTCCTTCCCTTTCAATACCCAATCAATGATCAGAGGTTTTTCATAACTGACAAAAATTTAAATTCAACAGAAGTTTCCAAGTCATAACTATTTTGCTCATAACAAACCACAATACCAAAGCAACAGAGATTATTTCTCTAGATTTCACAAGAAGTTTAAAAATAATACACCTTAGCCCATTTGTCTCAATACTTGTACAAACCATCATTGGTAAAATGATGGCAGCAGTGCATTCAAAATCCTGGATAAGTACAAGCAGATTGCAGTAACATCCCATTAGGTTATCTTTCAACATATGTCTGAGCTAAATAGACTTGAAAGTTCATCAAAACAGATTTCTCCAGACTGACCAGAATTAGGTCCATATCGTTACCCTACTTAGGAAGCACTGACATTGTAATTACTTCAGGCACCCATCTGGCACAAATCACAACATTATTTCATTTCAGATGGTCTCAGCTTTGTTTTTTTCTCAGCTAGACTGTGCCACAAATGTGTGAATCTCGTAATTTACAACACAAAAGCATACCGTAGTGATTTCTGCCTCATGACTCTGAAAAGCCCTGGCAATTGCTAGTGTCAGGAGATTTACTTTAAAACTCAAGTCATGTGTTAATTGACAGTGAACTGGACCTCTAATTCTTTGGTTTCTCTTCAATGACCTCACTCTAGTTCACAAGTGTTTCATATTTACTGATAACAATTAGCATACTGCTTGGTAGATGTCAAATTCTGACTGAATTTAATCCAAAAGGCTGAAGTCCTTAGTTCCCTAAACTAGGTCAAACAATCTAGAATAGTGCAGTGCATTTGGCTTTTTATTTTTTTAAGTTTTTCTACAGGGAGATTATTATAGTTTTTTTAATTTATTATTATGAAGGATTGGGGGAAAAGAAAAAGGAAATTAAAGTAAGCAATTCTTGAATTACAGACTCTGAATAATTTCTCAAAATATTACCTAGTTTTTCATCAAAGGTATTAGCTTTCTGACAACTCAGGGTGGTAAACCTATATGCTATTTTTTTTCTGAAAATCAGACAGTTGCCATATGTTCATTTAAATTTTAGAAGGATAATTTCACTTTAAAAGTCACATAAATGCATACCTATCTGAGAGGCATTGCAAAAAACCCCTACAAAATTAGTAAGTCATTTGTGTTGACATTAAGTGGACACAGGATAAATATCAGATATCTCTAAAAGGCTTTCCCTATCCTTACAGCACAAATTTCTTTAAAAAAAAAACACACTACTATACACCAGTTTTCCAATGCACATCACACTGCTGGCTTCCATTAAGTAATCAATTAGTCTCTGTTCCTCACTGTTATGCAGCTGCATTGCATTTCATGAGCTAGGAAATGGTTATAAAAACAACAAGGAACCCTTTGGGAGGTAAGAATGAAAAATTGTGTTTTCCAAATTTTCATAAGTCAACTTTAGTAGTAATCAACAGTTTGAGGCTTGATAAGCTAGAAAGGGTCTGTTGGCAAAATTAATAGTCTAGATCTTTAATCATCTGTGGCAACACAAAAACACACAAACCAAAAACCATTCCTGTAGGAAACTCCTTCATTTGAAATACTCCATCACATGAGAGCTCTTTCTTAACCTCGTGCTTAACAGAGTCATTGCCATCTGATATGATACTGAAGAGCAGCTAACTAGTTTTGCTCTGATACATCAAATCATGTGAGATTTCCAGATTTGATTGAACACCAACACCTTTCATTAGCCTGCTCCCTGGACTTCTGAGGCCAAAACCAGAAATTAGGTCTTGGTCTTCCCCAGGGCATTCACAGCCTGACTAAATAGCCTATATTAGCTTGGAGCATGAGAGCAGTGAAGTCACTTAGGCCAGGATCTTTGCAAATACAGCTTCACTTCCTCCTAATGAAGGGAACAAGTTACTTGTAAGGCTGAACGAGTACAGGTTCAAGGTGACAAGGCTGAATGCTTGTAATCAACAGCTGTTTCTGTCATACATATCAGCTGTGTTCTGCCTTAATCTGTAGAGTTATATCTGAGAACATCTTTAATGGACTGGGGGCAAAGAGGTTTCATTGATGAAAAAGGGTGTTTCTAAAAGGTAGTCCAGATGGCAGGTGAATCTGGGTCAGAGCTGCATCATATGCTCCCACCTGGAATCTAGAGGATGAAGGCAGGAAAAAGTATTCCTTACTGTAAGTAAGAAAATTAATGCTCTGCCTTTACATAAACAAGTTACCAGGAACTGATATCATTAAGAGGAAGCTGCATTGCAGAGATGGCCTTAGCATGTTTTTCAAAATAGAAATGTTTCTTAATTGAATATAAACAGCAAAATATAAAATTGCAATAGAGCTGTAGCAGAACATGCTTGAAGTTCTGACTGGTTGTATGTTAGTTCAATAGGTTATAAATCATAAAGGTAAGTCTCTCCTAGGCAGTAAAATGCTACAGGACAAATGTGATAGTTCAGTGATCTCTAATTGTCCTCCTGTCCTCACCATAGCCCACAGTACTTAGTTTTCTACCACTGTTCATCATCATTACAGTCTCCTGAAGAGTTATTTCTGTGTTTCCTTAAATACCTTTCCTACAAGACCCTGCCTTTTTCAAGGCATTTCCCTTAGCTAATGCACTTTCTTGACCTTCTCCAGGTATTTACTCCAGAGATCAAAACCACGTATTCTTTACCCTTTCTCACCCCTTGGAGATGTCTCAGATTCTCAACAGCTATTTAAGACTTTTCTCCATCAAGGCCATGCTACCCTGAACTCTTTTAAGACACTCTAAACAAAACTACTTTTTTCACTTCACGCCTCCATACCAGCATCAAGAAACAGTCCATGTAGTTTTCCTCCCTTTTATATCTGATGACATTCCTATGTCATCTTATGAGCACTTGGGTGATCACAAAACATTTTCATACAGAACCCTGGTGCAATACCTGACATGTTCTGGATTGAAAGAGTGGGTAATAGAGCATATAATATATCGTACAACTCCACACATAGCCAATACATTCCAAAAGGTTTAAACTGCAGTGGAGTAAAAAAAGGTGATATGGCAACTGGAAAAGGAAAATATGGTATAAACATTGCCTAATGCTGTTGGCTCTGTTTGCAGCTACAGGACAGTAACTTGTCACCTAATATTGTATGCCTGAATCAGTCCAAGGAAGTCTAACTGTGGCAGCCAAGCCTGCATTTTTGTCCCAGCTGTGTATTCCCATTCCCACTCTGGCACATATCTGACCATGGTATGAATCATTTTATCTTGCTGGACCAGCAGAAAAACCTTACTTCCTAAGAGAGCTTCTTCATTTTCAGCTCTTCTCCAGTCAGCCTTTGTGAGAGATTTCTAACGCCAGGATGGTCATAGCACTGGCTAAGCTCACCCTGATGCCCCTTTTCAACTTTGTTCCCACCTGCCTCAAATTTTTGTAAATTATCCCAGCTGTGGTGGGCTGACCCTGGCTTGATGCCAGATCCCCACCAAAGCTGCTCTGCTCTCTCAGTCCCTCCTCAGCTGGACAGGGGAGGAAAATTACATCAGAAGGTTCATGAATCGAGATAAATACAGGGAAGGATCATTCACCAATTACTGTCATAATCAAAACAGATTCAGCTCAGGGAAATTAACTAATTTATTACCAATCAGATCAGAGTAGGAATATGAGAAATAAAACCAAATTCTAAAACACCTTCCACCCAGCCCTGCCTTCTTCCCAGGCTCATTCTCACTCCACATTTTCTCTACCACAGGAGGATATTAAATAGGAGCTGTGGTCAGTTCATCACACACTATGTCTGCCACTCCACAGGGAAGAACTCTTTGCACTCTTCCCCTGCTCCAGGGAGGGGTCCATCTTACAGGAGACAGCTCTTCATGAACAGTCCTTCCCACAGGCTGCAGTTTTTTGCAAACTGCTTCAGTGTGGCTCCTTCTACAGGGTCACAAATCCTGCCAGCAAACCTGTGGGCTTCTCTCTCTCCGTGGGTCCACAAGTCGTGCCAGGACCCTGCTCCCATGGGGTCACAGTCTACTCCAGGCACATCCTCCTGCTCTCGTGTGGGGTCATCCACAGGCTGCAGGGGCATCTCTGCACTCCCATGGACCTCCAGGGCCTGCAGAGGCAGAGCTGCTGCACCGTGTTAAACCATGTTTTCTGTCCTCTTAGAGATAGTACTAAAATAAGTTGCTCATTTAGTTATCCTAATAGCTAATGATTTCAGCTTTATGTGGGAAAGCTGCCCTCACTGTTTTCCTTCATGTTTTACAAATTTGATAAATGTACAAACATGCAACAGTTTCACTGTATGAATTATGCTTTTCACAAATCATCATTTTCCTACTTGGAGACCTGTTAGTTTCTTCAGGCAGCGCAGAGATCCCCAAAGACTTTTAGCTCAGGATTCTTCTTTGCTTCCTGGCTTTAATTAAGGGAAAACTAAAATAGTCTCTCTCTGTTATTTTATTCTGTGATTAAGACATTTATCAAATGCTTTTTTCAACTGATGAACTGAAATTATCATTATTGCTGACCACTGTATATTATACTCCTCTTTGCTTTCTTGGTCCAGTTAAATGTTTCTTCTTTTCCACATTCATTTTTAAACACTCACCTCATGCAGGCTCAGTTGTAGAATGTTCTTTTATCTGGAAATAAAACCTTATGTGTGACGTTTTGCTGTCCTAATTCTACTGTTTTGTTAATCACAGTCTTTGCTATCACCCTCCTTATGATTGCTATCATATTTCTTATTTCATCACTTAACAATATTCCACACTTACTAAAGTAAATTGTTTACTCAATAAGCTATTGATAAGCAATTTTGCAAAGTACCAGCAACATTCAAGCCCTGTGCATTCAGATTTGGTCACATGCTACCTTTCCCCAGAGTACATATATCTTTCTGCACACTCAAAAACCTATTAACTTACCTCAGTAAATTCCTTGGATACCTGTTCCCATTTCTCAAATGCAAATAGCCACTGTGCAGACATTGCCTATAGGTCCCTGTATGTTTAAATCATTAAATTCAGCTCGTCACTCACTGCCAGAAAACCACTTATAACTGGTTGACTCAGGCAATGCTGCATTCCCCCTCATATGGAGTTGTGCACATTCTTTTCCACAACAGGCACTCTATTCTTATACATCAATATTTAATTTATATATGGATATAACACGTATAAAAATATATATTATATAGAATTCAAGTTTTTTTAGGAATTGTGTTGGTTTCTGTAATAATCTCTGCAAAAAACTCAAGCAATTTATTTTCAGCTGACAAAATCTTTACCGTTTTTCACCTAAACCAGCAAAGCATAATTCCAAGTTAATTAAAAGTCAGCCACATGCTGGCATGAACAATGATGGTTATCACTTTTGCCTGAATGTTGAATTATTTGCAACATTTGTTGAACTCCACCTCAGTTTTGTATTTGCCCATACGAATTGCAATTCCCTATTAGCAGAAGATTTTCTTCTGGCCCATGGGCCATTTGATGCTATCGTGCACTGGTAGGACCAACTCAGTCAGGGATAGATGTGGTTTTTTACTCCTACATCAAACAATTTGGCTGTCAAGGCATACAAAATTAATTCTAAGTACAGGGGAAGAAATATACTCTCTGAAGTTGAAAAGCTTGCCAAAGGGAAAAGTAGCATTAATAAGGAACTCGTACTGCTCATTTACTGCATGCAACTTTTCAATCTGTTTCTCAGTTCTGTAACAGCATGTCCAGAGAGAACAGAAAAGGCAGCTGGATGAAGCTGTCAGAAACAATGACCCAATAAAAAAGGTTCTTACCATTTGCCAGTGATGAGCACTAATGCAGTCCTTCCCTACCCCCACAAAATTTGTGGGAATGTCCTAAATCAGATTCTCCCTTTCTGTCAGCAATTTCCAGAGTTCTTTAACTCATATGTACCCAAAACAATAAAGACCTCTTCCTACAGCAACATCAAGGAAAACAGCAGCTTCCAAAGAGAACAATCATCACCAGCAGTTCTCTGTAAATCAGCTGATTGGAGTTTGGAATTTAAGCATACAGTTAGGAGTTTGGGTTCCTCAGAATCTTCTGTTCCATCTCTAAAGTTATAGCCAGAAAGTTTACTACGTTTGATCTTCATGAAGTTATTGACATAAAATCAAGAGAAAGCAGAGAAGGCATAAATGAAAATTACAGTGCTATTATATAAGCAAGTGTGGAATTTGGAGCTCATTGGGCTGACAATTTGGACTCTCGTTACAATTGTGAAGAAAAAAACTGAATTATTTCAGATACAAGAAAACCACCACAAATTTATTTAAGGAAAAAAATATATATTTATAAACATGTATGCACATATATATTTATATATATAAGAATTAGAAAACTCTGTAGTGTGACAGATGGACATTTGAATACACAGGTGGCAGGAGCACCAAATCCTAAAAAGGAAAGGTAAGGGCTTAAGCAGGAGGAGAAAAAAAAAAATCACATTTAAATTCTTGTCTCTGACAGTGAAGCTCGGATTTAACTGAGGTTATGGGAACTGAATAAAGGGGGAAGAATTTTTGAAACAGTAAAGACATGGAAATTGGTGTATCACGAAAAGAAGAGTGAGAGAAAAATAAAATGTGCCAGTGTATTTAGAGTCTTTTTCTTCCCAAGATTAAGTATATGCAGATAGGCTACAATGGGATAATGCAAAAATTATAAAAAAGAATAAAAAAAGTAAAGCAGAGACACAAGGTAAAATTATTTAAAAAAAAATTTTATTAAAATGAAACTGATTACAGTTTATAGTTTTAACAAAATTGCTTTATTCCATGGACACAGCTTGCACTCAAGCTGGGTATGCTCATCATTTTGTGTATATCTCCAACCTTCAACTTTGAATATTTTTACCCTTAATTTGACCTGTAAGACTGTGCAGAGGGTGGATTAAAAAGCAAAGAGAAAGGATTTTTCCACTTTTATAGGAAGCAAAGTAGAGGCAGCTAACACATATATACAAAACAATGAAAAAACCCCCAAACCATGAGCAGGCTTTTTTCTAAATGCAACTATTAAACATATTTTCATTCACTTAACTATAAGGTTTTTACCGACAGCATTGAAATTATTCCACAATAGGTTTATTTAGGAATGAAAATTATTATCCACATGTCAAATGACTATTATTTTAGATCTTATTTGGAAAAGTGTCTTACCAACCTCTGGGGAAACAGAATAATTAGTCAAATTGACATCAAATTCAGTTCCAAAAGTATTAAGAAGCAGGTCACATATAAGCATTTGTCTTTTTCAGAGGGAAAAAATAATAAACATCTCATTTGTTAATACATCTACCTGAAAACGGCCCAAAACTAGGCAGCTTTATGCTTCAAAGTTATTCACATTTCACAAATAAAATTTTACCTCAGCAAGGAGAGAAACAACAGTTCTACTTTATTATAGACTTTTATATCAAGGTATTTACTGCCATCCTATTGCTGTCAAATCTGATTATAAACCAGGGATAAGCAATCAGGAGATTAAAGGCTCATCTGAGAAGATGGAAAAAATGAAATTAATGAAAACTCTCCAGACTGAGTCAGTTTCACAAGAACAGCCATCCAGATGGAGGGACTATCAGAATATTGGAATTACAGATATAAGTACTCTCAGTCTCTCTCTGCCTTTGAAATGTAAATTAAATCTGCTGAATTGTTGAACAAATATAGGTATTGATGATATAGATAGATTAGATTTAGAGATAGGTAGATAGATGATAGATAGATAGATCGATCGATCGATCGATCTAGTGTAAGTCTCCTCACATTAACCAGCTTTGTGGAGCACAGGATCAGCATTATATTAAATGGAGATCCTTGCTGATCCTTGGGCTTTCTCTGCTCTTATTGGAGAAGTTTTTTTTCCATAGGCACTGTATGCATTCAATTTCTGTTCTGTAAGAAAAGGAAGTACTTATTGCTGTGCTGTCTGGCACACAGGTACTTAAGTTGCTTCATAAGCACTAAGGTCATTTGAGTGTTTGTCTAACTGAAGCTGCTTTTGAGAAGCCACAGCCCAAAAGAAAATATCTGGCCAGATACAAAAAACTAGAAATAAAGGTTTATGTGCATAATCTCTAATGGATGGATGGCTGAAGAGTTAAGAGCAAGATTTTATTACTCAACAACAAAAAGGAGTGTGTGTGGTCCTCAATACCATCCAACTAAAAAAATAAATCACAGTCCAGTCTCCCAGATGCCACAATGAGATTTGCACTTCCCAATTACTTTCTACTGATTTCACACTCCAGCACGCAACTGTGCTGTGAAAGCGACATGATGCAAGATGAAAGTGGACATCCTTCAACTGCCTGATGCTCTCTGAGACTAGGGTATATCTGAGCAGGTATAAATCTATTACAGAACAGAAAGTTGTCTCAACTCCTATAAGCAAACAAAGTAATACATTTGAATTCTCCCCTTCCATGAACAACCCTTTAGAGAGGAGGCAGACCCACACAGAGGCACTCCATACAGTGCCTAATTCTAATTTGGGGCTACGTGGGCCCAAATCTGTGCCTGTTCCTTCATGCACAAAAGCAGGTGCAAGTACACTCAGGGCACTGTCTCTTACAGCAAGCAGGAATCTCTCCCAGAAATGTGCTCGGTGTAGGAGTAGTGGATCATCAGGACAGAGCAAGTCTAATTTCATTCTCTGTGAACTGCAAATGCAATTTCTTTTGCTGCATCCTGGGAAAAGTACAGCAGCAAAACTATCCTCCCACAGTGGATTTACTGAAGTGATTTTTTTAAAAATGAATGGAAAGAGAGAAAAAGAAACCTCATGCAGAATAGAACCCCATTACTTGTATATATTTTCAATTATACTGTCTAAAATGGAAGTTCTACTCTGACATCTTAAAAGAATTTTTTTTTTCAGCTATCAGCAAAGATTAAAAAAACAAAGTTCTAGGAGGGTGGGTGGTGTATCACTACACAGAAAGCCAAAATAATCACTTTCCCTGTCTTCCCCATCCTCCTACATTTTCCTTTATGGGTTATACTGCTTTTACTGCCTACATTCTTCACCTGAAGTCAAACCCTCTGTTTATGGCATCACAGTGGTTGCTGTGGAGGCTATTACAATGTACAAAGCCAAAAGTGATGAGTTCAAGTTTGGACTGAGCAGTAGTATCTCACAAAATGTTTCTGAAGAAGTAGGAGGTATTAACAGAAAAAAAACAAAAAGAAAACAGAGAACATATATTGAAAACAAATTAATTAACTTCTTCAATGACTGTTTGCCATCAACTTTAATTACCACAACTGTTTCCAGATATATCTGTTACTCCAATGGCTGTAGAGACTGAGTGCTAAACTATACATATGGAAGCAAGCACACAAGAGGAAGAGGCAGCACTAACACAGATGGCAGCAGAGCTCCCAGCCACGCTGCTCAGGAGAGCCTGCTGCGATTGCTGTCGTCTCCTGCAGCAAAAACATACCAACAACAAAGCGTGGTAAACACAGACATGCACTGTGCAGTGCTGCCCTGACAATGAGAGCTCTTCATGGCACCCTTCACTCTGCACGTCCCTAAGTCTGTGCCAGATTCAAGGCTCTGTAAGTTATGATCAGAGAACACACATTCCTGAAAAAGCTATTAGTTCATTGCAGTTCCTTCTACTGCATGGATTGGCTTCACACACCCTGTCTCAAACTTAGAGACATTTTAAAAAAGAACTGTTGAAGTACAAATGCTAACTCTCAAGAAACACATAAAATATTAGAAACGGGAGAAATCCATCTTAGGATTTGCATCACAAAGTCCACCACTGCCAAATTTTCACAACTTTGGTAGCAAATAGAGTTCTTATTTTTTCCCTACCTTAGGAAAATAATAAATGACTTTATTTACCGAAGTAGTTTCTCAATCATTTTTTGCCCCTAGCTTTGACACCTGAAGTATTACCAGGAGTGTAGGCTTCAAGGGAAAGCACTGATCAAAGATTTCTGAATCATATCTGTACTGACAGAAGTTTCTACCCATCTACTTGTTAAAAACAAAACCTGCAAAGACCAGTGAACACAGATAAAATCAGATGTCAGAATTAAAGAAAACAAAAAACAAACACTTGAGGACGAGACAAGGAAGAGAAATGTTTCAAAAATAAGACTAATGGCCACAGAGCTCAATAAACAGTCTTATTAAAATATTATTAAACAAAGAAGTTAGTCTCTAAACAATGTTTTAACATGAGTGCCTTGAGACTGCTGGTGGAAAAATGTATCTTATTACATGACTGCAAAAGCATTAACAAATTAATTATACCAAATTGCTGAATTAATTAGGATATGTGGGACAATGGCAGTTAATACCAAAAGTTATAATGTGCTTTGTAAAGAAAAACAGTACTCTTTTATATCAGGAAAATATATTACCAGCAAGGTTGTACTACTGCATGCAGGCTATGTTGCATGGAGATTTCTTACATAGGACTAATGATGGAAAATTGTGAAATTTACTTGTAGGCTTGTACACAAGAAGATACCAGGATTTTGTCAAATTCCTTAAGCTAGACACAGGGGACATCCAGAGAAATCCACTCACCCTGTGGGCAGGGTGTCAAGTGGAAAATCAGAACAAGCAGCCTCATTACTGTCGCAAAGCCCTCTCTTTCCCCCATAAAAAAACAAACAACCACACACAAAAAAAAAAAAA
>VXBI01011031.1:2008145-2021791 GCA_013397375.1 Toxostoma redivivum
AAAAAAACAGTAAAGCATTGTCTTTCAGACTCTTTCCATAATGACCAGAGACTTCTATGCTATAATGACACTGGAACTCAGGTTGCCAAGACCCTTCTCATCACAAACTCTTACCTGCATTTCTCATTTATGCACATAGCTGAAGGGCCAGACAGCTGGCGTACTCCTCTGTATTTCTCAAAAAGTTAACTAAGTTTCTAGGTGAACTCAGATAAGGGGTTGCAAGCCTAGGAATAGCTAGAATTCCTTTTATTCAGAACACTATTACTTTAGCACATTATTAGCTTTCCATAGCATCTTTTCTGGAACATCGTAAAATAAGGCAGCTTTCATTATGTTTTGCAAGTGGTACTTCAGATCATCAGTGGAATCACTTTAGTACCACTTACTCTTGGACTTATTTCTAGGAAGATGCCCATTATCTAGAACTCCCACTTTTCCAAAATTATCAGGCCCTCTTTGGCTTTTTGATGTGAGAAAGTAACCAGTTGCCAGACTTTGTAAGCTCCTTCCTTGGATGTTTTCAAGGACTGAAGAAAGCCCTGAACAACCTGATCTGATCTCACAGGTGACATAGAGCAGGAAACTGGACTAGAGATGTTCCTTAGGATCCTTCCCACCTGAATCATTCTCTGTATTCCTCAGGTAGAGGAGGACTAGATATGCTGAATACAATCAGAACTTATTGGATCTAAATATTTTAGATGTAAAAAAACCCCCAAACAAACAAACCCCCACCCCCACTAAGCGTTCATATGCAGTCAAAATACAGCAATAAATAATTTTGTCACGTTCCTCTTTTTATGCTAAGAAAATCATAAAAGAGTTTGAGTTTGCAGAATACAAAAGCCTTGGGCTAAAAATGTCCATCTGCCATCAAACTGGCATCATGTTGGTGCAGAAACAAGAGGGAAAATAAGCTAGTCAAGGATGTAGCTTCAGCTTAACGCTCCCTGCAATGGAACAACTGCTCAATGCTGCTAAGAACTCTGAAAAACTCTCAGGTGTCACTTAATCATCTCTTCTGTGAGATCATTTGTGTGCTCACTCCCTGGAACAAGTGCCAAAACAGAAGAATTCAGAAAGCCTGAAAAATCAGCTCCCTGATCTGGTGCATACAGCAAGCAGCTACAGCCCACAGGATCAAACCCTTCCAAGACCAGAAAATCTCACTCCAGTCATTGCAGTTCCTGTAAGTTGATTCTTTTCGTACCTCTGCACTCGCAACATAGTCCTCTCCCAAAAATTAAAGTAATTGAGCTGGGACTAGCTTTCCAGCCTGGACATTAAGAAAACAAAGACTACTCACACAAACAAAAACCCCAACAATATATGCTTCTGTTCTAAATAGATTATTACCAGTTCTCAGTGAAAAATAACAAGAAATCTTCTACAATGAATAAAAACAGTGGTAAATTCTTTTTTTGCCTCGTTAGAACTTGCCTTTGTAGGCCAAATGCTCGAAGCAATTTAGGCTGCACCCAGCAGTACCATTAACACAAACAACGACCATCCCTCAGGCAACTTCAGTGTTAACTGAAATCAATACCTGGACTGGGAGCAGTCCTGCCATAGAGAGTATACAGAAGTTCAACGTCATCAGGACTGGAAAAGACCGTGTTCCCCTAAAACATATATTGTGATATATAAAAGAAAACACTTCAGTTTTTAAATGGATTTACAGGCTTGAATATATCTTGGAATTCTAAGTAGCGAGAAAGCCAAAAATTCACACCTCTAAGTTAAATAAAAATTGAATATTGTGTTCTCATTCCCTCTAATTCAGGTTTGAACGCTGTAAGGAACACACTAATGATGTTAGGACATGATTACGAAGATGTCTTATATTTAAAAATTATGCAGAAGACTTGAAACATTCTGCCCATCCCAGAACGCAGCATCTCGTCTCTTTTGCAGTCCTGCTGATACGAATGTAACACAGGGGTCCCTTGATCTCTCTGTGTACAGCTTCTCATTACAGAACCTCCTCTCACCTCCTAAAAAATTTTACTCACACCCACTTCTTGTCTAGCAGCAACCATGACCTCCCACATGGAACCACAGTGACTATCAGCCAAAGAGATGAAACTGATGAGGACATCTGGTTACACTACATGAATTTACTCGATCCAACTTCTGGAGAAGGAGTATCTCTTCTCAACCTCCCATTCCTCCCCCTCACTACAAATGCCAGCAGTTTAGACAGCCCTGTAGTTTCAGAGCTTCAGAGAGATAAGTATTGAACAAAATACTGGAATGGTTTGTACAGCAAAGCGCAATGCAGATATTAAAAATAACAACTCTTTTTTCTTGCCTTTTTCCATAGGCTCTTGGGTTCATTATCACAAACTATTCAGTTCTACTTTAATTTACCTTCAGGAGAAGGTTGTCTCCACTAATTCTCTTACTCCTCCTTTCTACTTTTTGATGCTTTCCACAGGAATGTGGCATCAACAACTCAATGAAAATGGGTCATAGAGAACACACAAAAAATATTCCTATATATCACAGTGCACAAGCCAAGACCACAAAGCTATCTTAAAAACAACACATTTGACACAGTATTTTGGGCTTATTTATTAAGTAGATCCTTCAATATTTACCTTCCAAATGCAACAAAGATTTTTTTCATGGAAATAAAGAAAATAATGGTACTACTACATAGTTACTGCAAATGCTATTTAATGAGTCAAGAAACTGCCAGTGTGATGCCTTTTTAATAAAAGGGCATTTTTTTTCATAATGCTGCCTAAATAGCAACCAGAGTGCTATCTTCAAGCCCACTCACAAGGCAAGAGGTACAAATTTGCATTTGCTGGCACAGCCTCCCTGCCCTGTAGCCCCTTCCTTTTCACCATGTCACTTCTCTAAATTATTCAAAGAATGCCATTATAGTTTTGTTTCACATGCTGTTCACATGCTTCAATATTTTAATCAGCACCAATTTAAAATCCATCAACAAAACAGAATGTATCAGAGTGAACCTGCAATAACAATATTCCTTGTTCAACTGTTATAGGAAATATTACAGCCTCTACACAATGTCATATGCATGAAGACAGAAAATTAAAATGCTGCCTTACAGTTTCATGAGAAAGACAAGTTAAATCCTTAGAGGGTAAAGACATTCCAAGTCTGGGGATGGCTTTTGCTTCTACTGCTCAGAACAGCACTGGGAATAGCCCAAATTCATATGGGAAAGCAGTCAGGAGTTGCCACAGTTCCAATCAATTATTAAGGCAACATGACAAAACAAATTCAGTGCATAAACAGACATTCCAACTGTAGTTAATGGACAAGATGATTCATTGTTTTAACATGGCAAGGCAAAATGGAAAGACAAAGGCAGAGATGTTAAACTGAATACTACAACTGGAAACTTCCAGAAGCAAGTATAAAATGCCCCGAAGCCAGAGTTACTCAAAATATAAAATATTTTAGAATGTACTGAAATTAGATAGTTTCTATAGTTCTGTCAGAGTAATCATTTCACATAGCTTCAGAATCCTCAACAACAAAAGCCAAATGATCAAGCAAGTGATTATTTCTTTTTTCCTTTCAGATCACACCTTGTACTTCCCAAGAAGGTGACTTGATAGTCTGTTCGACTAAAACTACCCAAATAGTCCATTAAAAAAGTCAGAAAATATATCTGGTTATGAAATGGAAGGGAAGTCTTTGGTTTCTTAACTATGTTTCTGTGCAAAAATTTAAATAAATATCATAAAACTGTATTTGGAGTCTGCTTCTAAGATCTAGAGGGTGGGTTTTTCATTCTATCATAAACTAAAATTTAGAGTCCCTGGATTTTTAGCTCTGATTACTTATTTCTAATTGAGGAAGTTATAATGCTAGATTTTATCAGTATCATAAATATCCTCTTCTCTGAACTAGGCATCCACTAGGGTATCACCTTTTTTACAGTGAATTAATTTGAAAAACAAAACAAAAGAAACAAACAAATAATTTTTTACAAACAACCACAGAAAGAGGTAACAGCTAGCTAGCACTTGCATCACAGGAAAAAGGGAAAGACTAATCAAGTTAAAATATGTTTGGCAAACCAACCCCTCTGGTTCTCCAGGCCAAAACCCTTACTCATCCATTTGTTTGGAAAGCCATGCTTGCAGAGCAAGGTCTGCAGTAAATACACTCTCTTACTAATGAGACCCCAAAAGTGGCTGAGGCATTAAAGTGTCAGTAGATGTAAACAGAAATAACATCAATGTTCGCACATTCTGAACATATAAGGTAGAAAAATATTTCAATATTTAAAATCTACCTGCAGATTATTCCAGTTGATCACAGATAAGATGTTTACCTGCTTCAAAAAGAAAACTTCTATTCCTTTATATTAAGGATATACGTGTGTGTGTATATATATATATATATACACAAAACCTACATTAATTTCAGACATTTACTTTCATAAATGCTACAATAAGGCACATGTAAAAAGTGAGGTGAGAGAACTACACCTCAAGCAAAACAGAAGATTTGGTTATGACTACCTCAATATGACCAACAACATTATTTCCCAGGAGACACAGAAGGAAGAAAAGGAAAAGCCAACAGAAAATACTGAAGCACATTCTTGACTATTTCAAGAAGAAATGTACAAAGATGAGAACATCTGAAAGTGGAAAACTCAAGCACAATTTAATTTCCTTACTGTTAACTGTGGAATTAGTCCAGTCCAGGAGCAACTTGGATTTTTGCAGATGTGCACACAGCCAAGCTTATTCAAGACGAGAACAATGAACAGGTTTGTAGGATATTTTCCTCTCTCGCCATTCTCCCAGCACTTCAACAGCTAGAAGATGCCATGTCTCTGCAGCAATAATATGTTGACTTCTACCCTTCCCATACTACAACCTTTCTATTACACCAAACAGACATGGCAACAACAGTTTTTGTCTTATTCTGTGACAGCTCTAGACAGGTGAAGACTAAAATTAGCCAGCAGATCCAGGTGAAAATTGGTCTGTGCTGTTAGAGTTCATATTCATTTATCCAGCCTACCTGGGTATAATTCAACACACTGGCATAAAACCAACTGATTTCATTGTGCTGGTGAAGCACAGAGGACTTGCACTTGCCAGTCTAAATATTGCACATTTTGTGAGCTCTTTTTAGAAAAACATCAAATAAATTGAAAGTAATTGTTTTCTGTCTAAAACTTCACCTATGTGGACACATACACTCCTATACATACATCCAGCACTATTTACTTGTGCTGTTTTTCCCTGGTAAGTGTTTTTATACTAACTTTAACATAGCTTTAAAAGGGATATAAAACATTCTCTCCAGAAGTTATTTCTAGTGGTACTAAGTAATTTAAAACTTATTTCTGTCTCATAGCTTTTAGTCACAATCTTTCCACATCTACTCCTCAAGGGAGGAAGTTTTCTTAAGCAGTACACTAAAATGTTACTTTATTTATGTATTTTTGTTATGTTATTTCTTAACATCTTCTGCCTAAAGAGAATCTGTAATAGAATTCTGGCTGTAGCAGTATCCAAGTTCTTTGGAGATTTTACAGGTAAGTTGCCAATGATAACCCAACATTAAATCATTTAAAAGTAGACTTTGTACAAGACTGCTAATATTCATGATCTCAACAGGATCTTGAACTTTTTGCTGGAATCTTGACAAGACTTTATTTAGTGTATATACCACAATGAGTAGAAATGCTAGTTCTGGTTTATATTTATGGTATGAAAACAAAAAATCAGTAAAACAGGAACTTTTACACATGAGATCACAGGGAAATTTTCATATTTGTATTTTTAAATATTCCGAAAGTATAAAAAAGTCTCTCTAATTCCTCATGTAAAAAGTGAGAAGAATGTCAAAGCTGGAAAATATTTATAACTTGACTCAGTTAAATGGCAGGTTTGCTCAGCTGCAACTCAATATGCACCCTGCCAATTTAGACCCTTAAGTGATGCCCAAATAAACATATCTTAATCCAAACATACACAGAAATGTTGTGCATGGTCTTCAGAGGGTGTCAATCATAACAGTCCTGTGGAGATCCATAGAGCTATGACTCTTTCCACCAAGGCCCACTGAAATGGTTTTGTAGCAAAAACAGAGATTAGGAAGAAATATTACTTCCCAAATTTGAAAGTATTTCATACAGCTCTCTTGTGAACAGTTCCTACATCACTTCGATAACTGAATGCATGCAGGTATAAATGAGTCAAACCTGTCAGGCTGTTTGCTAGTTAAAAATTGTTGGCAGTTCACATCCTAAAATTTTACTTTAAGGTTTATCTTACTTATAACCCCTCTAATGCTTTGGCTTAAACATTTTAAGTAAATTCTCTGTTCCTGTATGTGAATTGATCAATACTGCTTTAAAAGCTGAAGTTTACTTAAAAGTCCATTCTTGAAAAAGAGTGTTTCCGTAAATTTGAAAATTTTGCAAGCATACTAAAGTAATATCACTTCTTTGGTTATCGCCCCAAATATTTCCCTATAGCACACAATCAGTGTTAGGGACATGCAAATTACTCTCATTTCATTTTTACCTTACATTTGGAGCTGTCAAATGTTAGTAAATGGTCAGGTAACTAAGTCTACTTCACTTTGTAAAGGCAATATAATAGAGTGCTTATTTTAAGTTACAGTTAAAATCTAATTGGGATGCAAAGTGTATGGGCTTCAGTGTAATTCAGTGTTCTGTGTTGTTGCAGCAATTACTTAAATGTGAATTCAGTGTCATATGATACTTTAGAAAACATTTGTAAGAAGCAATCCTGATAGACTGAAGCATAACCACACCTTTTTTCTTAAGGTAAATTAGAACCAAGTTATTTTATAACTCTGCAATTTAACTAATTTAGGGTAGAGCTGTTATGATAATATATTAATCATAGCAGCATATGCAGGATTGTAAACTTTGCCACAATTGCACAGCTGAATCAGCCAAACGTTTTCAGTTTGGCCCGACACCTCACACTACACAGTCTGCGTATTCAATTCTGGCTCTTCTTAGGTCAGTGGCAAAATTCCCACTGAATTCACAGCATCCAGAATTTTGGTCTACGTACCTAGCTACTGTGTAATACCTGCATAAAAGAGGTATAAAACTTAAAGAAATCCCATCAACATGAGTCCCTACTACCAGCATTACACTCAGAATTAATAGGATAAATATTTACAATTATTTTTAAACAACCATTTTTCTTCACTAAATGGATAACACTTTTTTTTTCCCACAGAATTTATTTTAGAGGGTTTTTGACATCCACTGACAAAATTTTTGCTCTGACTTTTAGTCTGCCTCCTCTTTTGGCTTGTGAAAGGGACACAAATAAGCAAAATGGAAAAGGAGATGTTGCTGCAAAAGCACTCCAGCTCAGAAATATCCAGGTGACAGTCAATAGAAGAAACACGGAGTTTTCTTTCATTTCAGACCTGCATTTGGTCTATTACTTTCTTAGCAAGCATTTTCTCAAAACGCCAACACCGGAGGTGCCAGGCTCCCCATCATCTCAACATCTTTGTCATCAAGATTCCTGAATGAGCTACAGCAACCTCTGGACTTATAAAAAGTACAACTTACCCCTTCAGCCAAATTAGCTTCTCAGGAAAATACACTAAGTTACTTTGGGGACTAACAAAACAACAACCAAATAACGCAAATTGACGCAGAACTCGAGCACAACTTCAGCTGTTACTTCACCCTTGAAGGATTAGGTCAGAGACTTCTGCAAACCCACTCACCCGAATAGTGGATTTAAAAGCCAAGGGGGAACACACAGCTAGAACAAATTCTAGTGGGATTTCCAGACATTGCAACCAGATCCACAAACAGTTGGGTTTGTTCCTCAAAGCAGAGAACGGTGACAGCCAAGCAGTACAGTAAGGAAACTGCACATGACAGATTTGGCTCTGGGTAAACTGCATTCAGTGTTCAGCACACAAGGGTCATGAACCTCAACACTTGCTTTCATTAGTTCGTGGAACACCACTCCGCTCTATGTCTTCAAAGTCAGGATCTGGTCTTGGGAGAACTGTCTGTGTGCCGTTTAGCCTTCAAAGAGAGCATCTGCCTCCCCGGACAAGTAAGGGAGGAGGAGACAACAGCACACAGAGCAATATTTTCAACAGTGCTTTCCGGGCATTAAGATCGTGAAAGCCAAAAGAGATTTCAGGGACTCTTCTCAGGTTCACTGGCGTTTGCCAGATTGCAAATGCTTTCTGCAAAAATAATCAAAGAAGCCGCTATCAAAGCAAGATGCCAAGACGCGCGCGAACACTGTTTCGCCTCGGCAAATAAAAGACATAAGGCGCAGCCCGGTGGAATTTGGGAGCAGGGAGCTCCTCTCCCCCCGCACCCCTTGGAGGGGAAAGGAGAGGAGGATCCCCCTGCCCCAGAGGAGCCGAGCGGCTACAAGAAGTCACAGGCAAGTTGACCCGAGGCTGCCCCGCGCGGACACCGGGGCTCCCGTCCCAGCGCGGTGGGCGCCCCGCCGAGCCCCGCCGCGGCCGCCCCCTTACCNGCGCCGGCAGACCCTGCTCGTACCGTAGGGACGGAGAGCATCGGAGGCGGCGATGGTGGGCTCCTGGGACCAGCAAAATTCCGCGCTAGGGAAATGACAGCCCTCGGCGCAAACCTCCTCCTGCCCGCCGGCAAGTCCTCCTACAGCACCTTCCCTGAAAAACATGTGTACGTTACCTCCTGCCATCAAAATCATTGGTTGTGCACACTCCTGACTCCATACCGATGAGTAACTCAACCTGAGATTCCCACTTCCTACAAGACCATGTGTGCTGAGACAACAGCCTGCCTCCCTCCCTCCCTCACCTCCGCGGAGCACCCTCTTCTTCCTCGCTAAGGTCCCGGGGACTCCTCCGGCCATCGAGTTCCTCCCTGGCTTTGGCGAGGGGCCGCCAAAATTTCTGTAGAATGATTATTGCAGTGCAAGAAACAAAGCGCGTAACTTTTGTTTGCAATCTTAGTAATAAATCCACTTGCATATCAAATTATAGTAGTCACTGCAGCAGCCCTGAAAAGTTATTTCATGGTTGATTTTTAATTTTTTATACACACACACACACATACATACACTTCCACAAAATGTATCCTCCTTTCTATATGGACACTGAAATGCAGAGAAAATGTATGCAGAATTTGCACTGATTGAAATTGGAGGTGGGGGAGAGAAGAACAAACCCTTCTTCATGTGCCACTATATTCTATCTCTGTTTCCTTGACTTCAAGAAACTTGTGGAAAAAGATAATTAGGATCTGTTATCATAACTTTGAAACTTAATTATTTGGAAACTAACTCAGATCCAGGTTGTGATTTTTAAATTAATATTTCATTACAAAAGACTCTTCAGCTTTGAAACTCAAACAGCCAAGGTGTACAGGGGCCATAGCTGGCCCACAGCAGCACTGTTTTGTTTTTCAGTTAAGAATTATCCTCCTTCTTTTCCATGCTGATCTCCACCAACAGCTCCTGTTAAGGATTCATGCATGCCAAGCCCTGATGTCCCCCACCGCAGCCATTCTGCCTCACCTGTGAATTCTGGCTCGCTGAGGTGAGTCAGGAGTGGCAGAGCCTGCCGAAGCTGCTGGTGCTCCAACGCGCTGCATCAGGGGTGTTTTTCATTAGCGCTGAGAATGATTCATGTGAGCAAGGATCACTGACCTTGACCTCACATGCACAGATACACCCTGTGGAGATGAATGTAATAGAATAAACAGTTAGATACGACTGCTTACTCCCTCTTGCAGTGTTGTTCTTGCCCAACTCTATTGCTCTAGAATACAAATAATGACTCATTTGCTTACCCTCATAACATCACATTTAGAAACCTGCTATTTATCTCTGCTTGAAGGGTCTTGAATAAATATACTCCCAAAACAGCTGATTTAAATCACATATATTTTTATCACTTGACACTGTTTCAGTTGTTATTGATAAAGACTACACAAGTGGGTGTGTGGTGTATCATGTCACTGCTGAGGAAGTTTTTTATAGCGAATGGTCTTTTGTTAAATCTACTTTTATAAGAGTATTTACACAGGGGAGAAGGAAGAAAGAAAAACAAAAGAAAATACATCTGGGGATCTATCTCCTTTTGCTAAGAATAAGAAAACACTACAGCAATTATTTGGAATGCAAATGAAAAATAGAGTATAAAAGTGTTTTATAGAGAGCAATATTTTTGAATGATGTAAAAATATATTCTATATAAAACAAAGTATCAGTGAGGAGGAAAATCTGCAGTAGCTGTATGCAGATTTAATATTCCAGAACAGCCCTAATAAATAGGAGAGGGAGGGGGGGAAGGAAAGAGAAAAAGAAAAATAAGACTAGTACCAATCTTACATACTTAATTTGTCACTGTGAAAAGAGGTAACTTTGCAGAAACTTCTGCAGCTGAAAAAATATATTTGCAACCCTTCCTTGAAAGATTGATTTTTCTATTATCAACATTAAATATTTTTTTAAGACAGAAAGTAACAGGAGTCTTCTTATATATTATTGTACTAGCTGTGATTTGATAGATCATCACACTTCATCATTTGCCAGCAAAAAGTGGAATTGATAGTATGAGAAGTCTCTGTTGAAAAGAAAAGGTGCAAATATAATAAAATTATAATACTGAAGAGCTACCTCTGTGTTTCATACTATCATTTCTTTGCCATGGCATCACAGGTCTCAAACTAATTTTTATTTAGTCTTGTTTATGTTTCCTGCTCGTTTAGCATTGGAGACGTACAACTGTTTTCATGCATTAACTTGGGGCTGTTTTTCCACTGGCAAATGAGTATTTGGGTGTCACATCTCTCTGTTTAGCATGTTCTTTGCACTTAAGCACAAAACAGACTGGTGGTTTGAATACGTGTTCTAAATTTTGCTTTTGCTGAACAGTCTTATTCAGTCCTTCACAAATAGGAGCACTGCCATACTTGCTTTTTTCCTTAGGCATCTGTTGTTTTACCTAAGAACATTATGGAAGCATTTCCAGTCATACCAGTTCTCAGTGCTGAAATTATTGTACTTGCTTCCTTTGGAAAGGGAAATATACAGTACATGCTGTCTTGTCAGACTCTCTGAGGATATAACCTCAAACTGGGAAGGCTTCAGCTCAGACCAGGGTACCAATTCACCTCTAATCCAGAAGCCTTGGACTCTTCTGTCCCTTCTCACTTTCCAGTCCAATACTTGGTCTGCACAGCCTCATAATTTACCATTAGCATTAATTTTTTCTTAGCGTTATTTCTGTTCTGATGACACCTACTTCTCCTAACCTGGTCAAATAGGGAAAAGCTAGTTGAATAGAAAAGAAGTTCACAAAATTACACTGATTCCTTTCTGGCCACCACTTGACATTCCACATGGGAATCTGTGCCCCTCCAGAAGATGCCTCGAGATTACAAAGCATTACAAGAGATTTTGTACAAACTACACAAAAGCTGAATAACAATCAGCACATCTTATGCTTTTTCTTTTTTAAAATTTTTTTTTACTGCACTAACTTACCTTTCTGCAGCTGCCCTACTCTGCTCTGTGCAGGTGAAGAGCTGCAAAAAGCAGCTGGACTGGCATTCATCCCCCAGCTTTCTCTTTCACAGCAACCTCAGCTGTTTTCATGCACTGTTTTGGGTCATCCAATGTAGGCTCCTCTTGTGCTTCCTGGTCCTGGAGCAATTGGATAAACAGCAGGGTGTCTTTGGTTGCACCTACAGCACAAGGCACAGAGCAGGAGTTAGGCTGTGGTGGTTCTTGCCTTGACAATAGCAGTGTTCACCCCTACCACAGCTTTATAATCTTCTTTATAATCTGAGTCTTTTTTCTTCCACGTGCTGGGGCAGCTTTGCACACACAAGTCCAAAAAGGATACTATGCCTGGACAGAGGCAGCAGGGATCCCCACCAGCCCAAAATCATAATAAGACTGCAACTGGCCAGAGCTGTTTGAGGCAGACTTCAAGGCCAGTCTTAAGCAGGTCATATTTTTGGCTTCTTGTGCTCATAATTATTTCACAAACGTGGGGGTAGATGCTAGCTAGAGTCAAAAAAGAACATGCAATGATGACAGATCTTAGTACCAGAAGTCTGACCAAAAAAAGACAGCCACTAAAATCACATTCAATGAGGCAGAAATAGTGATTTTTCCTCATATCTACAAAGTAGAATTTTTAGGTTACATACTCAAAAATTATAGTACACTTGAAGTCCCAGAACCTTCCTTTGAAGTGTAATATTGTTTCTCCTACTCCTAGAAACTAGGGGGGAAATAGATAACTGTGAAACAATGTCACACTGCAAAGCAACATTTTTGTTCCCAATGCCCTTGCCTGTGCTTCTCTTTAAGCATCTCTATTCCTTCAGCTATTACTCCTAACGCCAGAAAAGTTGTTTCCCAGCAAGTGGAAGTGAAGGGATGCATTACCAATGGGTAATACAGAAGATGCGATTCATAAACTGCACCTATACGTTTCATGCTGCATAGACTTTGATCCAGTTGATTGCAAAAAGCAATCAAGGATCTGCCCAAAGAATCCAGGGTGCTGGATAGATGCACCAGGTGGACAAATATGGAAATTTAGAAAGCCCACAGGATACAGCTTTGACCTTAGAGCATTTTAGCTACTATTCTAGAAGCTCAATTTTTAAATTATCCTATTCCATATGTATTGAATGTCCTGCCAAAAGTCCATTTTTTCCAAACTTTTACACAAATCTGATCAGAGGGACTTACTTGAATCATAGTCCTGTCTCTGAAAGTTCTGTTGTTGCAGGACAGACTTATCTGCATGTTTTTGTCTTTTCATCCAATGCAGAGAAAAACTAGAAGATTTGTCATCTCAGGCTAATTTATCCCAGTATTGATGCATGAGATATTTCAATATTTCACTACATAACTTATTCAGGCTGGTGAAACTGCACGTACAAATACATCACTAATACAATGAGCAAATATTTAGGGATAAAAGTATGTATTTCCAGGTACTATAACTTAGTATCTTACAAATAAACTGGGAGGTTTCTAAATGAAGTAAAAGTTGCAAAAGTATAAAATATAAAGAAAAACTGGATATTTACTGCTTCTTTGGGTCAGCCATGTTTCAGTGAAAAATAAATCTTATGTAAAAAAAAATTCTGCTTTCAAAGCTATGAAATTATTGCACGGCTGCATCTTGATCCCTCATGTTAGCTAATGAAACAGGAATGCTACTAAAGAGCTGGAGCAAAAGCCAGACAATACTTAGGATGCACAAGAGGCAGAATCCCAAGAGCACACACTGCTCTCAGGTATTTATTAGGGCTTCTCCTCTGGATACCCTGAGGAATAGGATTTTAAATAAATATAAAGCAAAGTTATGCCCAGGGATCTTTGAGAGAAGAATTAGAAGGCCAGTCATAAAAGGCTAAATTCGGCTTTTAATTACCACAGAATTTAAGAAAGAAATAGCTATGCAAAAAAAAAAAAATTCAAGAGATCTTCCATTCTACTTCTTTTAAAACTGAAATTTAATTCAGTTTAATATCATTGAATATCACAATAGTATCAACTGAACTAAGAATTTAGTCCTTACAGTTGTGAGCAGAAATGGACATCTCATATCCTAACTAGAATAAAACCTTTGTCCTGCAGTGAGAAAAAAAAAAAAAA